>JAYDZE010066182.1:0-25445 GCA_034509125.1 Monilaria moniliformis | reverse complement strand
GTCCCTTTACCGAGCTGCAAGCTTGAGTTCGGTCTTCCTTTAGGCTGTGCTGAGGCGGGTCTTGGGCCGGTCTTGTACTGGGCCGGTCTTGTATTGGGCCGAAGGCCCATATCCTACCATCATGCTTCTTGCTAGCAATTGCTTCAATATCCTTCTTAGAGAAAGCTTCAGCAGCTTCAGCTTCAACATCATCAATAATGATTTGTTGAACTAGATCCTCAAAGTTGCGGATCTTGGACTAGATGTCCGAGATCTTGTATTGTTCCTCCAGCTACATCTTTTCATTCTTCAACTTGTCGCATGAGTCCAAAGTTACACAATCCTCCATCTGATAGAAATGTTAGGTATTGGTCAACAGAAAAACATGTATGCGTTCTACTTTGGCATATGTGGTGGGTAGATAGGCAAGAATGGGGAAAAAACTGAGCAGCCAACTCACGGCCATACTCTTGAAATGTGCGATACTGGGGCTTGGCTCAATGAAACCTTCTTCTGATGAGAAAGAAGATATAGATATGGGCAAAATAAGCTTGTGGGTAGGAGATCGAGATTTACTGGACAGTGGGATAGGCTGTTTGGCTGGTGATTGAACATTAGTATTATGAGTAGGTGATGTTGGAATGGTTTCAGCATCAAAATTCAGACTTCGTGTCGATGGAGGTCTTTCAGCATCTATCCTTCAAATGCCCTTCTGAGGCTGATCATTATCTGACTCATTTTTCAATTTCATCAACCACAACTTCAGGGGATTTCTCCCTCTCCAGCATTTCCATCTCTTCTTCAGAAAATGAATCATAAGATGATTCATCCACCAAGTGTTGGGGCCTCTTTCTCTTTTGAGTAACTACACTCTAGAGCTTATCCTTTTTTCAGTAGGAACTCTAGGCTATTTTTTTGGCCAAGCAGCAGCTCCTTCGCGAATCTCCACCCCACTTGTATCTTTTTGGACGGGTTTTTGCTCTGACAAAAGCTTCATCACAACAGTTGGTTTGGAAGAGATGTTTGCTGCAGGGCACATTCTCAAAATCTTCATTCTTGAGAGCTTCCCGGATGATAGAAGAAACATTCCCTCCGAGGTGGATCTTCTGTTTCAAGAAGAACTGGGTTTGATATTCTAATAGTCTGTCCATAAATGCCTGATGCCAGTTGATCTTCTCCGTACACAGAAGATCGGCCATAAGTTGTTGTTTGGCTATATGAGACGTGATCATAGGAACCTAACAGATCATAAAAACACTTATGAAGTACATGAATCATAAGTCTACACTTTGGGTTGAAACTAGCATTTTTTTAGCGTGGAGTTGGGCTTCATCATCAACGACATTTTCTTCTCCACATACTCTTGGGTAAGATCACCGATGGAGTTTCCGCTTCTAGGTAGACAGAACAGAGTTTTGATCACCTTCACCGCATCGATGAACTGATCTTTGTATCCTTCACCTCCGTTTATAATTTTCTCTCTCATTTTAATGGTGGTCGTGAGGGTGTTTTCTGCCGCATTGTAGTTGATGGTGTTGTAAAACTGCACCACCTCATTGTTGTAGTAAGCGTTGGGGTGGTGGCTGAGGAAGTGTTTCTATCTCTGGGATCGAAAGATCTCAAAAGTCTTTAGGGCCTCCGGAACATTCCTCTTTTCGGAGGTGCAGTATGTCTTGTCATTTGGCTTCTTCATGTATGTCTGTTGGACATCTTTTTTTGTGGACACTGACATCCCCTGTTCTTGAATTTTGATGAGCCCTTGGTGATGACCTCCCACATTCGATAGAGTTGTATGATAAGTTTTCAGCATAACTTCCATATCTCATAATTTTCTACATAGAATAGAGGCAGAGTAGCAAACCTACTAAAGCTAGATTCCATTAAAAGAAAGTGCAGTATGAGATATTGGAGAAAAGGTTTTTGGATCTGTTCAGGTAAACTGTGTCGTAGAAATAGTAGTTTGATTGAACCACTGCTCTAATACCACTTGTTGGTTTCTGGCAATGAAATGCTGGTGTTGTTGGGGTTTAAATATTCTAACGAAGGAATCATCTTTCTAGGATGATATAAGAAAAATATAACTGATTTCAGATTTTCCTACTTAATTAGAATGTGAATTAAAATATGAAAAACATATAATTAAATCATAAAGCATGTTTTCTAGTTGGTTTAGATTACTTACTTGTGTTTGATCTCCAAAGATCAGACGATGACTTGCTCCTTCTTCACGTGTAGATCTTTTAATTCCTTAACTCTTGTTGATCTTTTAATTCCTTAACCTTTGATCTTCTAATCTATTCCTAAATTCCAGCTTTGAATATTGATGTAGGCAAAACTATCAAACCTATAGGACTAAAGAAAGGAGGAGAAAACACAATGATGTAGGCTAGGGTTTGAAAAATTCGAACCCTAGCAGTGGGTGAATTTTATGTGTGTGTAAGTGTTATAATTTTTCTTCTCATGCTCTCCTATTTATAGAATATGTATGAGCCATATTATGCATCTAAGGAAATTTGGACTGAACCTCTCTATAACGCTTTCACTAATTAAATCGAGCCTCAATTTAATATAAGCCCAATAGGATAATAATTTGTACCACTATAAAAATTAATATTGGGTTATCCGTCTAAATCCAAATTACAAAGAATATGGACTTCATTTTTAATTAATTTATTTTTCGTGTTTAAGATTCTAATATATATTAATTAATTTAAGCATGCTGCTGACTTTAATTAATTAATATCAATGTTGTTCGATTGGAATATAAAATTTTCACAAAATATATACGCTAATTTCGGGCCTTCCACGTCATAGTTTGTACCAAAAATATGATTCTGGGTATTTTCACAACTTTCATGGAAGGTAATAATTATTTGTAATTTGTTAAGTAACTATTTTTATTTTACAAGTTATTTTAGAGTTTGGACCATTAATAACAATTATCTATAATATTATAATTTACGTGAAGGGGTCTCAAACAAAATTTAGAGTACTTGGTATTTGGTACTACACTCTAATAGCATATGACCGAAGAACTCTGTAGAGAAGGTGACTCAGTATGCATATTCTCCGTAGAAACCTACTGCGCAAGTTCTCCCCCAATTTCTACAACCAGGTTCGTATGTTTCTAATGTTTCTCTTGCGATTTCTCCTCGTACACGTCATTCTGCCGGCAAACTTTTAGTTGTTCAAGGGGTTTGCTACTCTTGTTTTGCATTGGTAGATATCACTTGCTTAATTCGCTAGAAATTATTGGAAAACTAAACTATTTTCTGCTGTTATTATGGATGAATTGTTGTTTTTGATGACAATTGAACTGGTGCTCGCAGTCTTCATTTTTCCAATTTGAGTGTTATACTGCGATATAATGTGTGAAATTAATGAGTTTTGATCGACTTTTGTATCGTGCAAACACTGCAATTTGCAGAACTTACTTGGCATTATTTTTACGTGCTAATGATCTTTTCTATTATGGAAAGACACATTATTTCTATGAAAGTGGAAAGACAGATAGCTTTTGAGCCTTTATTACATTTGTTACGACGCATACTTGTTTCACGAATCCTCTCTACTTATTTTTTCAAGTACTTTCTTTAACATATGTTGAAGTGCCATTGATTGGATAGGTGAAGGCGAGGGGATTTTCTCGTAGGATAGTACACGATGTGGGACAGCCAACAGCGAACACTCATCCGCAGGTCCTATGCCGACTCTTGTGTCATTCTCTTTATCATCATCAACTGTTTAGATGAAGAAACTTGACCTTTCTCACTATCATCTATTTTGTAGATAGTGAAGGAAGGGGAGATTACTCCAGGGATAAGCAGTGATGAGTACATATGGAGGAGGAACAAGTTGTTGAAACTACTTCCAGAGAATGCTTTGGCAATTTTTGCATCGGCCCCGGTTAAGATGATGACCGACGTTGTGCCATATACTTTCAGGCAAGATGCTGATTATCTCTATATCACCGGCTGCCAACAGCCAGGCGGCGTTGCAGTTTTGGGTCATAACTGTGGTTTGTGCATGTTTATGCCGGAAACAACACCACAAGTAAGCCAAATCTGCATATAACCATTCCCTTTATTACACCATTTTACCTTCCTGCTGTCTAAGTAAGTTAATGTAGATTCATTTCATATGGAATACTGGGTTTCAGGAATCTAACAGATTGTGGGAAGCCCAAGAAGTGCATGTTTCGGAAAAATTTCAGTTGAGAGGATATTTTTCCTGATCCATGGAAATGACTTCATGTGGCAAGCCACCCTAAACAGCATCCTGTCAAACTATAATTTGAAGTAATATAAAATATTCTTTGCAACTATAAACATCAAATATGGATTAAGCAATCATCTATTCATTCATGATAAGCTCCTTATTTGTGAACCTTTTTTTGCAGGAAAACTAGTAACAACTAATTCAGAATATTATATATGCCTGTCATAAACATCTCAAAATTGGTATCATTCTAAATTAATTGCTTGGAGAAACTCACATTCCCAATTGATTGTTTTATATTGTCATGAAAGAACTGATATATTCTTAGGAAACTAAAGCAGACTTTAGTAAGTTGTTGGTTCTTCAGTGCTGTCAACAAAGCATAATAATATATCAGTCACTTCAACTGTTGGTTCTTTATAATTCTAAACAAATTGTCAGTCATCGCTAATTTTTTATTTGTTTTTAATTTTGTGAGTAGCTCATTATATTTTACCTTAATCCTCGTATATCGAATATTTCTCTCTTTTCCTAGCCCTCTCCTCTGCATCAACATCCACATACTCTTTGGGATGTGCAAATTTAGAAACATGCACTCTGTTCTTGTGCCTTGAGAAATGTCTTCTCTTGTTGTAATTGCTAGTTATTTTGATTATTGGGAATATCTTCCAATCCTGACTCTAGACTTCCCAGACTATCATGTAGTTGCTATCTGCTTTGTGTAACAACAGCAAATCTTGAACTAGTAGTTCATGAAATCTGTTTCAGGATGTTACATGGCAAGGTGAGACTGCTGGAGTTGATGCAGCTCTAAGCACATTCAAGGCTGATGAAGCATACCCTATAAGTGCATTGAATAAGGTGAATTTAACTTGTTCTGAAGTTTGTTATTTTTCAAGGCATATAGAATTCAGCATGTTATCTCTATCACACTCTGTTCTTGAATAGACCTTTGAATGAGGCTATATAGTTGATCTGTTGTCCTTTTTTCTTTTTGTTTATGTTTAGATGCTACTATTTCATTTCATATGTGTGGTTGCTTCATCTCGTTAAGCCTTTCAGCACTGGCTTCTTAGTATTGATAGAAAAAGGAATATCATTAGATGCTAAAAATGCTATATTTAATTGTTTGTTATTGAACCCTCTCAAGATTGCTGAAGTCACTAATTTACGTCCAAACTTGTAGTTGATAGTTCTTAGCCTCTTATGTTCTTGAATTTAAACCAGTACTTAATAAGTTCATCACCATCAATTTACTAACCTCCGTAACTTAATGTGAGAAATAAAATTCTTATGAAAAGGTACCTTTTTACATTTATTTCTGGATTGAAGTCTAGTTTACTTTTGTCTAGGGCTCGTTGCTAGGTTTGATGGGATAAGGCTTGATATATTGACTAGGATGCCTTTTCAAGGTTAGGTATTACTATTATATTTGCTTTAAATGTCTCCAATTGTCTAGATGCGTAATCCACTGTTTGGTTGGGTGTTTTGATGTTCTCCATGAAATTGCAATTTTCTAAATTGTGAATTTAAATTAGAACACGTGTCATGTATCAAAGTTCTAATTAATGGATGAAGGGTAGTTTAATAGCTTTCATAATTTACCATCTGGATGGAAAATGACACCTTGGAGATATGATATGGTATCAAGAGTACGTGGATCATATATGCTAGGCCATCTTTTTCAAGAGCTTTGAGTTTTCAAGTAAACAAAATTTATGTTATCATAGGTATTTATCACTCTCTTATCACTCTCTTATCATGTCTAGCAAACATGCCCTTAATGTATAACTCATTTAAATAGTCATATGCTGTTCAGACCATTAATACGGACTGCAGTGGCTTATCACAGATTCACAAGTTTAGCAAAAATTGACGACCTCGTAAACAACTTTACTTGGTGATTGGTACTACTGTATTTTTGTAATAGTAGGGAATACATGTGAAACATAAGAATTAAGGCATGTCGAACATACAAAAAAAAGGCTTGTTTTCTTTAGCTGTTTTCCTGTATGTCATAATAAAGGTTAGAAATACTTGATAGCTTTCCCCAGGCTCTTATTTTTCCATAGTACATGACTTGCCAAAGAAAACTTGGTTTTGGCTTAATATTCATGGTTATTTTTCTTAATTATGTTGCAGATCCTATCAAGGATGATAGAGTGCTCACTCCAATTGTTCCATAATGTGAATACAGCTAACTCTACTTATGTTAACTTGGAGAGCTTCCAAAGAGCCGCTTACAACGGGAAAGTGAAAGATTTCGCGGTTCATACTCACGAAGCACGATGGATAAAATCAGAAGCTGAGCTTAAATTGATGCGAAATTCTGCATCTATTGCTTCTCAGGTATGTAAACGAAATTTTGATTTAGGAGTTTGTAGTGAAGTAGCTTATTTCCGTGGAATTCAATTTTCGTTTATAGAGTAGTCTAGGTTGTAGCTACCTGAGTATGATATGGGCCAGGCCAATGTTGTTAAATGGCGCCGCCATAGTGGATGGCGGTGGCGGGTTCCGAGCAAAACACCATCGCCACAGCGTGGCGTAGTAGGAAAAGATGGTGGCGAATGGCGGCCGCCACGTATGGCGCTCAAACACTTATTCGGGCCAACCCTGCCCACCCGCCCCGAAACCTGACCCAGACGCCAATTGCTGAATTAGAACTAGGGTTTCCAGTTTTTTTTTTTTTTTTTTGTTTTTTTTTTTTTAAATTACCTTCCAATCTTCAATTCATCTCATCTATAATCTTTCCACCCTCCGGCGACCCACCCGTCGGGGACCTTTCTTCTCCGACAGCCACTCCTGCTGCGAAAAGGTAAGTTTTCTGCTCTTTTTTTTTTTCTTTCTTTCCAGTTTTCTGTCATTTTCTTATTGTTTTGGTGCGTTTTTTTTTTCCAGTTTTTTCTTACAAAATTGAATCCGCCGTTTTTTTTTTTTTCCTGTCCCTTTCTTCTTGTTTTGCTGCTTTTTTTTCTCGGTTTTCTAAGTAAAAAACTGAACCTGGCAGTTTCTTTCTGGCCCTCTCGCACCAAAACAAGAAGAAAGGGACAAAAAAAAACTGTCATGTTCAGTTTTTCCTTAGAAAACTGTGAAAAAAACGCAGCAAAACAAGAAGAAAGGGACAGAAAAAACCTGGTAGGTTCAGTTTTGTAAGAAAAAATTGGAAAGAAAAAAAAGTGCACCAAAACAAGAAGAAAAGGACAGAAAACTGGAAAGAAAAAAAAAGAGGGGAAAATTTACCTATTCACAGCAGGACTGGCTGCCGGAGAAGAAAAGGTCGTCGTCGGGTGGGGTCGCCGTCAGGTGAGATTATAGATGAGATGAATTGAAGATTGGAAAAAAATATATTTGGAAACCCTAGTTCTGATTCAGCAATTGGCGTCTGGGTCGGGTACGCGGGGTCGGCCCGAATAAGTGTTTGAGCGCCATGGGCCGCCACGCGCGTGGCGGCCGCCATTCACCGCCATCTTTTCCTGCTGCGCCACACTATGGCTGTGGCGTTCTGCTCGGAACCCGCCATCGCCATCCGCCATGGCCGCCATATAACAACATTGTACTATACTGAACATATATTCCGTAATTATTTTAGGTATGCTTTATGCTTTTTCCTCTAATTGTTTATTTCTTTTGTGGGTCTGATTTTTGGAACAAATCCAAGAGCACAAGAAGAGTAAAGAAGCCATAATTAATTAATAAACAAAGATTCATCCATGACAAGCCACTTAATCCAAGCCATAGAATAAATGAGTCTAGTTATTCATGTTCATGAATACAAAATAAACAAAGTCATGGAAAACCATTATTAAAAGACAATAAACCAAAGTAAAAATCTTTGAATCTTGAGCTCTAATATTGAATTATGGTGTCTTCTGTTCAATTCCCTTCTAGAATGTTCCAAGTCTTCTGAAGTGTAGAGAGAAAAATATGTGGAGGCTAGGTATGAGACTCCCCAAAAATGAAGCATTGGAAGGGTATTCATACTTTTGGTGGGTTATGGGCTTGGAATGAAATAAAACAAGTCAAAATGGGAGAGAAAAAACTTAAATCGGAAAATACCACAAGTTCCAGGATGCCCGTAATCACGTTTACATAGACCACAGGCATAAGGCTAACTTTTCTTCAAAGATCCGCAGTCTTGCCCCTGACCGCAGGTGTGGTTACGGGAGCCCTCAGTGGAAATGACCAGCTGCACTTCTCGTGGGCTGTGGTTCAGCTTCCAACCGCGGGCTTGACCGTGGCCTTCTTTATGGTTTCCTTCATGTGGCCCGCGGTTGCAGGGTACCTGCTCTGGCCGGGCGGCTCTATCCTTTCGGCTCATTAGCTGCCGTTTTAGCTCCAATTCTCGATTAGTTTTCTCCCATGGATTCATGTTGAGCTAAACTTTGACGTCATCGTATTCATTCTCCTAAAATTTTACCAAAACTTCCAAGCAAGTGTGATTCATCAAAATAGAACAACATTAAAGCACAAACTTGCCTTTAAAATGGAATAAGTTAGGAAATGATATGCAAATCATCCTAAAACTGGGTGCAAAACCATGTTCATCACACCCCAACCACTGAACTCTTTTTTGAAGGAGTTTTTGTCTAATATTTCAATATTTTCATGTTATGTGTTGGATAGGCTCTCCTGCAGACAATGCTGCACTCCAAAGTATTTCCTAATGAGGGAATGCTCTCAGCCAAGTTTGAATACGAGTGCAGAATGCGAGGTGCCCAAAGAATGGCGTAAGTGTTCTGTTTGCTTGAACCGCCTGTTGAAGATGCCTATTGGCAGACCATGACTAGAGACAATTTTTATCTCATATCTTATTTTGGTTGACAGAAGATATTGCATTTGGCAAATGATGGTTGCACATATACTTTTGAATTTTCTGGAACATCTTTAAGCTTTTATGTTACATGCTTATTATATTCTGGTATAACTTTATACAATTATCTTTTACAGCTTTAATCCTGTGGTTGGTGGGGGTTCAAATGGCAGTGTCATACATTATGCTCGGAATGATCAGAGAGTGAGTTTGCTGCCTGGCATGTTTATGCGTCTCGAAAGTCTATATTAATATTGTAACTTTTTAACAGATCCAAGATGGGGACCTGGTTCTGATGGATGTAGGATGTGAGCTCTATGGTTACACTAGTGATCTTACTCGTACATGGCCACCATGCGGCAGATTTTCCCCAGCACAGGTACACATTCGAAGCGGTTATCTTCTGATACCTTGGTTGAAATAAAATAGATAGGTAATTTAAATATTTCCTTACATGTAGGTAGATGACCTAAGCTAAAGTGTTTGGAACCTTTGGGGCATATACTGTAAAGTCAGCAACTTGAGGAATGTTGATAATGATGAGCCATTCTGCATGAATAAGGGTGCATATTGTTCCTCATGGACTTGCAACTTCCTTTACAGATTATATTAAACGGGCTAGCTAATAATTCTGAGCAAAAAAGTATAGCAACTCCGAAATGACAATTGATTAATAGGAACTCAGAGGAATAGTATGAATAACCAATAGCCAAATGAACAACTACCACAAGAGGAACCAAGCGCAGGACCACCGCTCTGATCAAGAAAACAAATCCTAGATGGTTCATCTTGTAAAGAGAAGGAAGCCTTATATTTCTTAGGCCAAGGCAAGCCCATTAAAGGAGCCCATGCTTAGCTAAAAATTAAATTGTGAACTAACTGAATTAAAGAAGAATACCTAAACAGCAGCAAATGTGGCTATTCTCGCACCTTCTTCCTCCTTGCCTTATCTGTAACACTGTGCCACATCTGCTTACCCATGCAAAAGATCTAGGCAACTCCTTCAAAGTAATGGCCTATATTTGCAAGATCAGATGACCTTCAAGGTATTAAGAAAGACAGAAAACATCTTTGGGAATTATTGGCACATAAAGAAATAGCAGCTACTGCAGCTAAAAATGCAAATGATATTCAAGAGCTAAAAGTTAGCAGAATGGAAGTAACCACTGGCACGGATGAAATATTCTTCTTGAATTTGCTAGTGGTTGACAACCAGTGCATGAAATTGGATTCCTTATCCCTGTCAAATCCTAAATGGCAAGAATCCATGTTTTGGCCCCAAGCTCATTTATTAAGGAGCCTGCTTTCAGTATCTACTGAGAAAGAACCTTGTGCATTTCCTTCAAAGATTAGTTATATCTTTAATAGAACTTTCCACTGAATGAATTTGGGGATCCATTTTCTGGCCAAATGTCAACTGGAAAAGTAAAAGATCCTTCTGAAGGAATTCTTTATTGATAGCAATTCCATTATGCATCAACTTTCTGCAGTTTGTACTATGCCCATCTATTTTATTCTGTTTAAATTTATTTCAGTTTCTTAATCTTGAAGTTTTCCTGTGACCTGTCCTTTCTGTACCATTTTCATTGTAAAGAGAAATTTTACTTTCTTACCCTCCTCTCAATTGCTGAAGTCTTCTGTATAAACTGGTTAACTAAACTCATGGAGAGTAGTGTTTGCTTACTTAAATTTCCAGTTTAATGTTTGAAAACTACAGGTCAAATCGAGATGCCTAATTCTATTTAATAATGTTGCAGGAAGAACTTTATGACCTTATATTACAGACAAATGAAGATTGTTTGAGACTCTGCAGACCAGGCACAACTATTCGAGAAATTCACAACTATTCGGTAAAACTTGAACAACTGATCAACTTCTGTGGTTTTCTTATGCTGTTCTTCTTTTATTAGATAATATATGTTTAGATCAATTGTATAATGAATTAGTCTTATTGAAGAATGAATAGTTCCAAACTTCCAATTTTATTATTGCTTCTTGGATAATGCAAGCAACATTAAGCATGGAATTGGATTTAGTTGGATATTATGATGCATAAATATTCCTTAGATGTGACTGCACATGAATGAGGGGCCCAAGGGACTATGTGACAT
Organism: Monilaria moniliformis; assembly: GCA_034509125.1. Lineage (NCBI taxonomy): Eukaryota > Viridiplantae > Streptophyta > Magnoliopsida > Caryophyllales > Aizoaceae > Monilaria > Monilaria moniliformis. The sequence continues at coordinate 14,327 of JAYDZE010066182.1, read as the reverse complement.
GTTGTAAATATTGAATTTTTGAAAGCATTCATGTAGTCATGTATGGCTACGGCATGTTTGTGCAGCTATGATGAGGTGGAAGTTTATTTAGAACTGCTAGAACATATGCATTTTATTTTTTGTATTGAATTGGGTAAGTTTGATGAAACACATTTATCAAACCGTTCAAAATTATCATGGGATGGCAATTATATAAGTAAGTTTAGAACTTACCTACTTTCTGGTGATTTTATGTAAATTTGTTATGTTTGCACAAAATATGAAAAGGACATATTCTTATTCTCTTACCTCATTGGCTCATTCAAAGAATTTTCTCTGAAATTATTACTTGGTTTGGTGTATAAAAAATGCCAAGTTCTGGGTTTGTAAGGGCCAGGCAATTTAACAAAAAGTAACAAGGAAAAAGAGTACTACTGCTCGGACATGTCATTTGAAGTTTGAATAATTTCTTATCATAATTTTGAATAGAAGAAAAAAATTGATTCAAAGCTGTGCAGTCACTTACGTCATAATATAATATGTGACAATTGAGAGGGAGAAGTAGCTAGGAAACTTGAGGAGATGAATAAGAATGAAAAGCCTCTAGTTTTGACGACACTAGAATTTAATACCTGCTCATGTTATATACAGTAGAACTAAGATTTTTAAAGTGGTATCTTATTAAATGGCAAAACATTTCCTTGTAAGCTGTACATACAAGCATAAATTTGTATGTGAATATGTACATCTTGATAACATATCACACATTTATATACATGATAAATAGAAGAAAAATGTTGATATAGGCATGTGTACGTGGATTAGTAAACCCTTATTAAATGCACTAAAAATGAAATTTTCGTCCTCCATGGGATTCAAACCCAGATGATGCATTCACCGTCGTAGATCTTCGTGATCGAAGGGCTAAAAATGATTCTCATAATAATTATTCTCATTTGAATCCTTTCCTATTCCTATATATATATATATATAGGGGTGGGTTATTATTAGTCTTCTTCTTATCGTTAGAACGTTAGTCCACTGCATCGAACGGACTAACGGACTAACAATAAGAAGGAGATTAATTTGAACCTCTCCCTATATATATAATGAAATGATATGGAATTCAAATTACAAGTTCCAATCGGGGCAATAATAACATGCCCTGTTGCATTTCGCTTAGAGGCAACATGCTCGGCCTACATGCTTCATCAACTATTTTGTCTAGAAAAAGCAAATATATCTCCAATTGCAAAGAAAGATTGTTGCTTAATTGATTGCATTTTGCTGTTACTTAATATGCTGTTGATTCACAACCATAGGATTAACAAGACAGACTTATTATTATAAGTTGGTCTTGTGCAACTATCAGAATATGTAGTTCGACTCATTCATCGCTGATTGTTCTCTATCATTGAAATGGGTGACAGCACTGGACTCCTTTGAGAAGGTATCTAAAGCCGGGTAACTGGCTCATAGCTAATTGAGAGGGACCTCAAACATAGTTTCCTTTTGGTTGCAATTCATCATTTTGAATTTTTATTTGAAAAATACAAAATAGAACAAGCACTTCTTGAGATAAAATATAATAGTTCAAGGATCTAGCCAAAATATTATAATATAGGGGCTTCTTAAGATGAACTCCAATAGTACATGGACCTAATAAAAGAAACATTAAAAGTATAGGTACCTAAAGATGTGTTTCGCCGAAGAACTTTGCAGCTCAATACTTGGTCTCAAACTTGTTCATTTGGTGTGGGAATTTCATGGGAGTAGTTTTGTCAGAACCATCTGCAACACTTGAATTCGGAATCATGACAATCCGCTCAAGTTCAACAGTACCCAAATATAAATGTTGCAGCTTTGTCAAATAAGAAGTAATATCAACCCTGTAATGGTATAGATGAACTTAAAGCAGAACAAATCATGTTTATACCTCAGCTCACAGGAATGTTAGAAATTCCGGATGTAGTCCTCTTGAAACGCAATACTAATATAGTTCTTCTATACACTTCCTAGTACTCCAAGATTGATCTTTTATGTCTGATAAATACTAGTGTTGCTCTCGACTAGTTTGGTAAGTATTTCATGTACACAAAAGGCCAAAATTGTTAGTCACACACATAGCAAGGTTATGAAATATATCACAGTACTAAGATATGTGTATGTCACTCAAGCTGTAGATTTACAGACATTCGGTAATCTCTGATACCATATATTAGTTGTTATCACAAACTTATTGGGGAATTGTTCATTTAATAGGTTGATAAGCTGCGAAAAGGATTCAGAGAACTTGGAATATTGAAAAGTGACCAACCTCACGGTTACCATATGCTAAACCCAACCAGTATAGGTTATTATTCATTCCCTTTCACCGACTAATCTGTATTAATGCATGCTTGCTCTGCTTGATAAGTAGTTAATGGGAAGTTATCATAATTGAGTTGGTTTGGTTTGCCGTCATTGTACAGGTCATTATCTAGGAATGGACGTCCATGACTGCCGCACAATCACATATGACCGCCCTCTGAAGCCTGGTGTTGTGAGTTTCTTCTTCTTCTTCCCCTTTCTTTTTCCCTCTTTTTGGTTTGAGTGGGATCTTGAATATTCCCCCAAATGAGCTTGAAACAATTATAAGAATACCTGCCAGAGGAAACACTTGGATATGTAATCAAATCCTCTATATGATTAATTTTGACAAAAAAAAAAAAAACAAAAACAAATGATACTCTAATATATAAATCCCATGAAGCCTAAAAAGAAAAAACCCTCCTGGGGGACTGCTGCTTTATTGTATCTTACACCAATAATTAGATGGTGAGCTTCTTTTCTCAGACGAGTAAGGATAACTTGTGGTCTATCTCATTCCACTGTTATTGTAGTATCTAACTAGCCGAAGTCTACTTCAAAAATATTGGTCAATCTGTAAGCAGGACAAATTTGTTTAAGAAATAAGATATATCACGCATTTGTCTTCCTATTGAGACGATTGTGTTAAGTATTTATTTGTTTATTAGGGTTTGGATAGTGGGGAGATTGGGTATCGACATATTTCATTTTTCCATTTCTGCATATTGAAGCTGTACCATTTTCATTGATAGCGCTGGTGTGTAAGCTCAATTATTTTCTTGTTTACTTTTTCCTTTTCTTTAGGCAGCTGGGGTGGGGAGTAGGGTAATGAAAATGAAGTTTGGCAATAACCTGGCTTGAGTTTTGGTCGATCATATGGTACCAGAAGTACAAAATGCCAGTACTTCTGATTATAGTCTATCGTCTTCTGTTGCTGCTGAATGGACTGCTGGCACATTCCCAGTCCTGCTCCTAGTTTCTTTTTCTGTTCTTTTGTTGGATACTTATTCTTGCACACAACTTCCGCATGGGCAGGTGATCACAATTGAACCCGGAGTTTACATCCCTCCCAATTCTAATGTTCCCGAGAGGTAATTTCCTACTTAATAGATTTCTTTTTCTGCATGCAATACCTTTTTTTTAATTTGAACCTTTTTTTGCGGGGGGTGGGGGGGTTACAGACTTACAGAACACCCTCATTCCTGAGAAAAGGATACAATGATAGGACTTCAACTTTGTAATACTTTCGGGCAAAATATCATGCCGAAGGACAGCCAATTTGTGTCCACTGATTAAGCCTGCTTCTGAAAAGGTTTGCAGCATCATGGCTGCATCCTGAAGTAAGGTTCTGACATTGACTCCTTACAAAAAATTCTTGTTAGGATTCCCTAAAGAGGACCGTACCAGACTATGATTAGACTACTTTTTGCTGAATCACTTAATTATAACAATAGTTTTTATTTTATTTTGTTCTAAAGGTAAAACATCAAAATCTTTAATCTTTAGTTCATATAGTCTTGTGGCCTCTTTTCGGTTAAAATCCTTCCCTAACATTGAAAGGATTTAGTGGTTTCTCACTTTCTCTTATCAAATTAGTTTAGCTTTAGGATAGTGTTATCCTCCACAAAAGTGATAACACAAAGGTTTACTAAAGTGGTAGGCAGTATGACTAGCTCTCTTTACACTAGTTGCTAATTTATGTTGACAATAGTTCTTAATGAGATGATGCATGGAATGCAGATATCAAGGCATTGGGATAAGGATAGAGGACGATGTTCTCATCACAGAGTCAGGATATGAGGTAAGGTTTGAGTGTATATTGAAACTATATTCACTCCACCACATTTTGTCGTGTATTTTTGTCAATTAACCTTTTCCAATAGTATAACCAGTGAGCTGTTAGTTCATAAAGTTTATGTTGACATAGTATTTAGCCTGCTTGGTTGCGGTCACGAGGTTCTCATTTTTTCCGCGGTGGGCAGGTACTTACCGCTTCAGTACCAAAAGAAGTTAAGCACCTGGAGTCGTTGCTCAATAATTTGTCTTATGGGATGGGGATGGAGAAACATAATGCCGTCTACAGCTTTTAGTCGAGGCAGTCCGATAACTCAGCACAGACTGCTGCAGGTTGATGAAATCAACTCAAGATAGTTGCTAACAATTCAAATACTGCAATGAAGGTGAATTGCTTCCACTCTTGAGATTACTTTTTAGCATTATTGGTTTGGAAGTTCTAGCCCTCTTGATTTGGTTATGTTTGACCTTCAATTGCTGTAATGTATTTCTGCTTCAACATGCTTTTATTGTTTTCGTGATTCTTTTCGAATAATTATTTTCCCTCCCATTTTTTAGATCAATTTTATCAATCTGTAGTTACCCTGCGGTCTGTGAGGGAAACTTAGGTCAGGTATTGAATTTTCCTTTCAACATCTCTGACATAGTAGATTCAACATTTATTTGCACACAGCAGTAATTTTGGACAGGTAACTTGTAGTTTATGTAGGTATTTGAGATATTAAACAGATTGGTTGAATCATCAATTGACTTATTTTCGTTTATTGTTTCATAATGTCTCACCATTACTTATTGGTACAAGTATATACTTCATATGTCCCACTTCTAATGGCTCAAAATTTTTGGTCAGGCATATTGGAGACTGTAGTTTTATGACTATAAATTAAAGGGACATCACTTGTTAAGACACTTTTTTGAATTTGGTTCGTTATATTTGGGACAATCCAAAATAGATTTTGGCTATTGTAAGTGGGACGGAGAGAGTATCTTATTACGAAGGACTCCTTGCATTTAAGTATCATATCTAATTTATTTTATTTAATTTCCATTATATAAATGGTTTACAACAACTAGGGAAGAAGATAATGGTACTATAAAGTACTACATGATGTTCATTAATAATTATTCATGTTTGTGATTACAAATGCAATTACTTGTGGATATTTAATATAAGTATGTGGTGCGAGGTGCAAGTATAAATAGAGAATGAATTCCGTCGATTTTGAAATATCCAAAATATATACTGATATTGGGATCGCACAATATCTCACTATTATTACTAAATTTTAGCTCCTTGATAACGATTATCCATCTGTAATAGGGAAAACTTATAAATCAAGAAATACAAATCAATTCTAATAAAATCCTTAAGGGTCTGTTTGATATAATGTAATTGGAGGTTTTGATTTGGAATTGGAGTTTTCAATTCCAAATGGTACTATAAAAATATCTGAATTTGAAATTGAATTTCAATTTCAATTCTAAATCCATCAAATTCCACCATTTGAATTCTATAGTTAAAGTTAAGATTTGAAAATCCAAATAAATACAAAATTGAGTAACTTTCGAACACACATACTACACACAAACACACACTAAACACATTGCATACAATACACACACTACACACACTACACACACACAACACCCACTACATACTGCGCACACACACACTTAGAACAATACACACACAACAAACATATAGCACACACGACAAAATCACACACACACATTTTAGGCAATACACACTCTGCACACACAAAAACACACACGGCACACAAAATTACACGCACATCTCACACGACAACATCACACACACAATACACACGCTACATAGACCCACAACACAAATAACAAACACACACAACACATATACTTGCACACACAACTTATATTATATAGAAAAATAATATAAAATTACATAATGTATATAAATAAATAAAAATATTCAATCAAAAGATAATTCCAAATCTTATTTAATTTTTGACTTACCAAACAAATGATTTGGAATTGAATTAGAATTCTATAACTTTAAATTCAATTCGATATAATTGTAATTCCAAATCAATTCTAAATTCATTTTACCAAATGTACCCTAATTGATGTTTTGTACTATAATTGGGGAGTTTTTTTTATGTGATAAATTAAGTTAATAAAATATATTATGATTGAGTATTTGAAAGATTACGTGATCAAATAAGTTGAAGATTAACTAGTCCATCACAAAAAATGGTATATTGTCTATATTATTGTTACTTATCTGTTTTATGTTGGTTATTTTAGTGTAATTGGGTTAACTGAAGTGATCAATCGTCATAATAATACTTCATATAAGTTCGGTGCGGAGTGCACACTTATATGAATTTGTTATGATCTTAGGGGTTCGCCCCTAAGGGACGGGGGTCCGGGGACAGCGCCCCTGGAAGCGGGGTCCAAGGGGCAGAGCCCCTGGCTGGGTGGGCATGTGGCATTTCGCCACCCGGCCGCGTGGAACGCTCCGTGGAGTCCAGAAACTTCTACCCGGCCGGGTGAGTTGGTGGCATGTGTCCACCCGGCCGGGTGAGGCACGGCGTGGAGTCCAGAGAGTCTCACCCGGGCGGGTGAGATGGTGGCGGGACTCCACCCGGCCGGGTGCCCCTCGGCGTGGAGTCCAGAGAGTTCCACCCGGCCGGGTGGGACTCTGGCGGGACTCTACTCGGGCGGGTGCAACACGAAACTTTGTCCAAAGACTTCCACCCGATCGGGTGAGTCTCTGGCAGAGTTCAACCCGACCGGGTGCATGGCAGTTGAGACCGTTTTTGCCCGTTTTTGGTCGCTTTTTAACAGATTTTTTGGTTCTTTCTTCACACAGATTGAAACATACTTTCATCTACTTTCTCTGAATATTATCCGATCAAATTTTTGGGTGAACCGACCAAAAAGATTTGATCTGAAAGTATATCACACGACTTTCAGAGTGTCAATCCGTTGTTTGTTCGTTTATTATATTCCTCCCTAAAGATATTTCCTACATTTTATAATTTTGATAATATCTCCTCATAGCTTAGTACGTTTGTTGGATTAATTTGGTAACAATTAATTCTATGGATTTTCGTATGTTCTTAAATGTTTTGCTTGAAACCGAGCTTCACTCTGCACATGTAAACTTAGATTAGACGTTTTTTCTTCTTCTTTTTCTACTTGGTATCTAGTTATATATTTTTGAGGGGTATTTCGTATCCAATTAATTATAAGTAGTTGTACTCTTTATTTATTATTTATCTTAGGGTTTCTGTTCGTATATAATTAATAGGTAGTAGAAGAGTTGTGCCATATCTTTGAACTGTGGACCAATCTATATATTTTTTTCATTAAAACTAGTACCAATAATAATAATTGGTTAAACCAATTCAAGTGTGAGGTGAAGTTATTAGCTCTTCTAGATGCTGCATCAATTAACATTCTTGGTATAGTGTTAATCTTGAATCTTCTTCATGATTATTAATGTACTACTTATAGTTGTTCATAGCATGCATTGTTATAATTATTCTAATAATTTCGTTTTTATATGTTATTTTGATCGATTATTCTACATTACATTTTTGTGTTATGATATTAATGTTTTTATTTTTTATTTTTTTATCTTTATGTAATCTATACAAGTCGTGTACTGATACTTGATCGTATATTTTTACCTTAACTTCGAATTGTCCTTGTCGTCCTTTTCTTTGCTTTTTTTTCCGAAGCCTCAAACTGTTAGATTTGATTGAAATAAAACTCTAATTCATGAAATGTCAAATTTCCTAACGGTTGTAACAAAAATATCGACACCAATACCTAAATATACGTCATTTATTTCTTCGAGACCAGATGATTCTCACTTAAATCATACCAGTACATACTAAAATATTTATTTAAATAGTTAATGACAAATGATATCTGCTAGTGAACTTATACAGCTAAAATGGTATAACTGGATCAGCATTGTTCACTACCAAATTGAATGAATAATGGAATTTTGTTGTGTAAAAAGGGCAAAAAAAATTCAAAAATGTGGATGGGCGGTAAGAGTTGAGAAAAAAATAGAGCAATGAATGTGATTTGGTATGTTGCTAATATAGCTCTCATTTATGACTTTTGTTGTTTGGTGGTCAGTCTTTGCTATTCAGTTATGACACTATTTCTCAACTGCATTCATTTATTGTGCTACTTGGTGTTGCAATTACTAAGCTGTAATTCAACCAATTCATTATTATGTAATATAGTATGATAAGGTCAACTTTTTCTGCAACCATATGATGTGCCCAATGATGGAGGCATCACTATTTCTAGTTTTGGGCATGTAAAATTAATCAAGTTTGTAAAGGTTAAATAAGGAGGAAAAATCATTAAATGTTAATTCAATATAATTATACATTTAAAAAAATCATTTTATTTACTATCCACACTTTGAGATTGGGGATATTGGTACTTTATAAAAATTAGTAGATAAAAGTGATAGTTGTTCTGAATAAAGTGACAATTGTAATAAATAAAAGTACTGGGTCATATTAGTGTGTGATGAGGGAGAATGCATGTGGATGCGCCTCGCGGTACTTTTACTTGATACCTTGTCAAATGTGTATGGATTATACACAACCCCGCGTATTTTCAATAGGTTCAACATGTTTTTAATTAATGTAGTCAATTTTATTGTAGACAAGTCTCAGACCGAGACATTTTTAGTTAGGGAATGGGTGGGTGAAATTGAGATTCGTATCCAGTTATCTTATTCTTATAAAGAAAAAAATACCTCTAAACTATAATATATGTGGCATATTGAGACAAATATATTCGTGGAGAAAGATGATTTACAAAGAAAATGAATATATCTAAACTACAACCTCTGTGGCAGATTGAGACAAATATATATATTGGAGAAGGATTCAGTAAAAATGATAAACATTCGTGAAAAATGAGAACGATGCATAAACACGAAGTACGTGTGCATAAATACATAAATTCCATGAATAAGAGATGAACGAATAAGCACATGGGTTCGAATCCTATTAGAAGCGAATCATTCGTTAATATCTTATTCATAAAATTTATGTATTCATACATGTGTAATTCGTGTTTATGCATGATTATTCTCATATCTTACTAGATCACATTCCTATAATATAGAAACAAGTTTGATCCAATGGACACTTGATTTGGTGTTTTAATTAAGAATCATTCTCAGCCACTCAATAGAGAGATTTTGACGAATGATAATAGACAGAATAAACAGTTGTATTATCGTAAATATCAACAACTTAAAAACTGCAACGACATATTTGTAAATAAGGTCGAGCCGACAACATAAAACTAAAATATGACATATATAATGCAATTTTTAGCAAGGCTAAAATTCTTGATAATACTTTGCACATTGGGTAATTTATATAAAATCTTATAATTTTGGAATTATTTTATTTTGACTAATACCAAAATGAGAATATGTAGCTAATTTTGCCTCAATCACGATAACTCTATCTCTTTGTGGCTGCCCCTTCCTCTGTCCCAACTACACAAGATCAGTTACTTTTGTTTCTATTTCACTCCTTCCAACCACCTCTACCCCTCCTTTAATGTGCTGATATACAAATTCAATTTAATTTTTATGGCTGCCTATCTTTTCCTAATTTATTAGTATATAAATTGATTCTTCTAACATATAGATTTACAGGTGTCTTATTCCTATTCGGCACATGAAACATAATCTAATTTAGTTTTAATTAAACGTATTTGCCGTAACAAGAAAAATGAACAATTCAATGATTTCTGATTTACTAGTTTGATAATAAGTAAAATTGCCTTTGTTGTTACTTTCTTAAATAAAACACAATTAATATATTTATCGATATACGCCTCAAAAAAAAAAATAGTTCGATATATTTATGAAAAATGGACTACACCATCATCATCTCATCTTAAAATCAATAACTCAATTAACTATGGGCGGATTCAGTATGAAATGGGGAAGGGCTTAAACCCTTGCTAATTTTTTTTCTATTTTAAAATTTGTGGAAATTATCGAAAGTGTCTTTAGCCTTTACCGAGTCAATGCCTCAAAAATTGAAAAGTCGGAAGTTGGAGGATGTCATCACCTACCAACATTTTTTTCTACGTCCGCCACTTTTCTTAATAAGGCTGCATTACATTCAAATTAGTACTTAATAACTAGTTAACATAGCACCATTTATAATCAATTACAATAATTAATTATCTTTATTTTAATGACATTTTGTTGGTAAATTTACGTACATCATCATACTACCACGGCCCTACGATTTGAAGTCCTAATGCAAGTGTCGTAGGGGTGACTTAGCTGGTAGTTAGTTTACCAATAATTAGGCAGATGAATATGCCTATAGATGAACTATTACATTCAAAATCGATTTAAAAGGTATTAAACCTAACCTTGCTAATCGAAATATTGGCACACACACATGTTAGAGAGTAAATTAAGAAATAATTTTATATCTCGTGTAATAAATTGATATATTCATTCAAGTGTGACATCCACCTTTTGTTTTGTTATATTAATGAGAAAAATCGCAATCAATGGCATAATGTGCTCTAAGACCATTGTCGTAAGTGGTCTATTTTTTGTATCACACTCTATGTACAATTTTCATTTTTTCACATTTTTTTTTAATTTCAATCTTTTATACTTTAGCGAAATTTTATATTTATTATCAAAATGCACCAAATTAGATTATTTAATTATTTTTTAAAATTTATTCTCACTTAAAAAATAATAGAGAGCAAAATGAATTGGGCCGCCATCTATATATTAGAGACCATCCCCATCTCAAGGCATTCATTTCGAAAAGCTAGCAAACTCATTAACTGAGAGAGAGAGAGAGAGAGAGAGGGAGGGAGAGAAAGATGTCTCTGATCACCGACGATATAAGAGCGGCCGCGTCGGAGATGTACCGCGGCGACGAGATCTGCCAGGAGAAATCGAAGTTCCTGCTGACGGAAATGGGGCTGCCGAACGGGCTCCTCCCGCTGAGGGACATCGTGGAAGTCGGGTACATCAAGGACACCGGGTTCGTGTGGCTGATCCAGAAGAAGAAGCGCGACCACAAGTTCGAGAAGATCGGGAGGCCGGTGCAGTACGGCGTCGAGGTCACCGCCTACGTCGAGCAGAAGAAGATCAAGAAGCTCACCGGCGTCAAGGCCAAGGAGATGATGATGTGGCTCACCATCTGCGACATCTACGTCGACGATCCCCCCACCGGCAAGATCACCTTCAAGAGCCCCACCGGCCTCTCTCGATCCTTCCCCGTTGACGCCTTCGTCATTGAAGAGGACGACAAGCCAACGCTCAAGGAGGACGCCAAGCCCGCCAACGCCGCCGTGGTTCAAGTCAAGGAGGTTTAGCCGTTTAGGGTTATGAAACTGCTTGTTGGAGAGATATGTAGATGATAATGTAGTATCATTTATTTCATCTCTCCTACATATCAACTAAAAAACATATATTGGTGTCTCTTGTTGAATTTGATCAACCAGCTAATAAGTTCTAATCTCTTGGTTTAAGAGATTATTATTATGGTTTTGTTTTAATCTTGCCCACAATTTTTAATTAATTATAATTAGGGGATATATAATTATTAGATTATTAGGATTTATTAATTCAAAATGAGAATTTAATAATTCATCATCAAAATATATTCATCTAAATTTAAGATTCATAAATATCCATCATTATAGTTTAGTTAATTAAATCCTAATAATTGCTAATTGATGCGCCACTACTTGTACAATTAATACTAATTCATATATAGATGTGACAATTTATATCTATGTTCAAATATAAACCTTTAAAAGGAACACGATCCAAATTACTGAAAACTGCTGGCCTACTTTTTATTTCACGATTTCATAATTTTGACTCTACAACTATCACTTGTATGTAATTGAGGAAAAATTGCATTGAAGCAATGAAACTTGCTCCAATCCGACGATTATGAGCTGGGTTGATCGAGAACCCATAAACAAAAACAGAAAGCTAGCTACGTTGCTTAAAGTAGAAGGTAAACATAGCCTAGTATGTGGTGCTAGCTAGTTGGTGATCGAACAAGTCCAAACTCTGTAATATAAAGTCGGAGCTCCTAGGAGTACATCCTTCAGAAAGGGACTCTGAGGCTCAAGTTATAATAGAAGCAAAGTGATCTTTTTGCAAGTAATGGAGTGAAATCGTGCGACTTAATTTGTATGATGAAGAAATGGGGTATTTATAGAAAAGATATCTATGGAATAGAATAGTAAATTTCCATGGATTACACGAGACTAGGGTTGTCATTTTATGATTTCACACTTTTTGTATTCGGTACTACGTCAACTTACGAATTCACCTGCTCTGCAAGTTAGTTATGATATTTTAACAGGAACCATTCACAATGGCATGTGTAGGAGTGCAACTATGACAGCCACACGCCGGAATATTAGTTTTGCTATCTTGAGATCTGGCTTCCAACTCGGATTTGGACAGGTAAGATCCATGGAGTCCCACTAGACTTGTTCTATCTATTAGGTCTGGTCGTTGAGTTTTCTCACCAATTTTGTTTGCATATGCTGTGGCATTAAGAAAAGTGATATCATTACCATATCGAAATTTAGGGGTACAACATCATACCGTACCAAAAGTTATAGTATACTGCAAATCGGTATTTATTATATTTTTTGATATAGTAAATGCGTATTTCGATTTTTTGATATTTTTTTCTATCCCTAGTTTCATTATATTGAATTCATATTCCTTAGTTATGTTACTCATCTTGTAGTTTCAGTAGACCTGAGGACCCACTTAGGTTCCTGATGGAGGCCCGATTCTTGTTGTGGTCTCGTAGGTCTTATTGGGCTTGACCCAATAAAAAATGACATATGATTTCTTTCAATTATTATATTGAGATTAATCAATTTGCAGACATGAATAAATTATTATTGCTTAGGATGTTTCAAATAAATGTAGATCTAAATTTCTTTCTTTGGAAACAGGTGAGTGTTAATCGTTGCAACGAGATACCAAATGTTAAGAATGAATTAAAAGAAAACATGCCACGTGACAATAAACATTGTTGTTTAGTTCCTTTTTTTAAGAGTATCAATAATGGTTCCCCATTTACCCCGTGGTGACTCAAACCTCCGATCTATTGGTTGGAGGAGAAGCGTCTTATCAACTAAGCTGCGCTTCATCGTCATCGTTGTTTAGTTCTTGTAGTTATAAAAGAAAATAATGTCATTTGTTAATGACAAAAAAAAAAAAAAAAACTGCAAATAAAACTTCTCTTAAGTCATTAAATCATCAATTTCTACTGAAAACTCAGAAATCTAGAGAAATTTGTTCTCATTTTCGTTTATGGTGGTAAGGAAAATTGGGGATTTATCAGAAACGAAGTTTCCCAAATTAAGGAGCCATAAATGTGCACCTCCACCATCTACGTTTTAATATATCATCTACCCTCGTTTGAAGGACTTTACTCACAGAAATTATGAACGAGATTAATGGAAAAAATGAACAGTTACAGCTACAAAAAACGACCACGTTTTACCATCATAATGTAGTATTTAAACTTACCCATAGTCAATAATGAGCTGACGAAAATTGGAGAAAAAATTCTCTAGTCTAGACAAACTACGTGGCAATATAAAGTGGTGTGTCTAATCAATAGTTGTCTGATAATATCTAAATGTACATTAAAACTGACATTCCACTTGTCAAAAAACTATTAGTTAGACACACCAATTCACATTGCCACATGGTATGTCTAGACCATGGAATTATTAATTGAATTGGTTTCGCTACGCTAATTAGACATGAATTCTGCAATTAATCTTTTCACTACCTTCAACATAAATTTAATAAATTTCGAGATTTATTTTCAAAGTATCTTATGTGAAACATGTTTAAACTCATGCGGATGAGAAATCCAAAAATTGATCACCAAGTTATCTTAGATAAGTTTAAGTTATTTATTTGTTCATTAAAATCATTTCAACCACCTTTAATTTATCCCGTCAAGAACAGAACAATTAAGCGGTGAAAACTTTCTTTAATTTATATCGAAAGGCCTAATCTAGGAATAAACTTCAACTATTATATATATAAGGGCAAACTGCCAGAAAAACCACCAAGTTTGGTCAAATTCTGGTCAGTCCCACAAGTTTTAAAATCAACCGATTATATCATAACT
>JAYDZE010066071.1:0-25449 GCA_034509125.1 Monilaria moniliformis | reverse complement strand
TGTATTATCAATCATGCATATCCTACGTTATCTATTGTATAACATGATAATCGAGGATGAATGAGAAAAACAACTAATTTTGTCGATAACGAAGCCAACTCTAGCTCGGCATTCGCCCCCGAAAATCCACCACATGGAGCACCGGAGGAATTTCGCCGATATCAAAGTTGGTGCGCTTCTACTCGCGAATAAGGAGTTCATTTCCAACTCTAGCGACATCTCATCGAAAAAATTTATACATGCTCCCACAACGAATAAATAAATTTCTTTTCTAGTTTTAATTATGCAATGTTTGAATTTTTATTCATTTATTTTAATTTTGTAAATATTGCAATTTAATAAGTACATAAAATTGGAGATTTAATAGGAATATATAATTAATTAAAAAAGTAAGTAATGAAACTATGAATTTTGTAACATATAGATTGTAACTGTCTCGAGCCAAAATAACATATAGATTGTAACTGTCTCGAGCCAAAATTAAAAAGTTAATGTAACATATGCATAATATAGATTTGGGCAATTTGTGATAAGTGGACCGTGAATGGCCTAAGAATTAATATAACAAGGAGTGAGGGCTATTCACTCAAGCCAAGCAAAGGCGACTGCATCTTCAATAATGCGTTTAGCATGTCCCACTTCTGGCTCTCTCGTCACGTGTCATTTGTGGCCGCCGTTGGCCTACCAGGAAGTTTCGCGTGAAGGTGCGCCGAATTTTGATAAATCAACCCACAGCAGACGCTATTATTGGTCACAGCCCCAAGTCCAACCTAATCTAATTTCAAATTCATCTCCTCCTACTTGGTCTTGCTTAGTCGCTCTAGCCTCCACTTGTGACGGATATAGGCCCTCCCATGTTCAATAAATCTCAACATAATTCTATCTAGAGTGTGCTTCTTCAGTGACATGATTATATTATAATCCATATATATTTAAGCCAAAGGAAATTCGCAATATTTAGTTAGCACTTAAATTTCGAAACGATGCAAATCTTGCTTTATATATAATGCATGTTACTACACTGATATCAGGGTGGCTTGTCAAAATATGGGATAAATTTGAATTCTAACTTTTTTTTATTATAACATATTTTGTATTATTATGTATTTATTCTTAATATTCCAAACTATGTATTGTATCAATCCAAAAGAAAGAGTACTATATATATATATATATATATAGATGTTATGCTTCAATACATCCATATACATTTTCCTTACCATGACGATAAAAACAAAGTACATTATTGAATCTAACACTAGTACATGTTCCTTATTTTTTAAAAACTCAAAAAACATATGTGGTTTAATACAAAAGTATGGTGAATAAAGTTTGTGTGCATAAATTATTTGTGATGCTCTCATGTTTAAACTAAGATGAGTACTCAACATTAATTTACTCTATATTTACAATATCCATTACACAAGACTATAAAAAAACGTGGGATCTCAATAATGAAATACTCATGACGTAATCCTTTCTACAATGTTGGAACGGTCTTCCCATCCCAATAATGTACCGAAATATCCAAAGACCTTCTGCCTTATTTCCCCGATCCCCCTATTTAAAATCCCTTCTCATCGCACCATTTCTTCAATATTCTCTTATCTAAAACTCTAATCTTATCTCTCTCTCTCCCTATCATTTACTACTCTTTTCCGCCGTGGCAATCTGGTTATGTACGCCGACGGCCGCCGTGATTCTGAAACCCCCTCCTCTCCCGCGGCCCGCGGCTTCCCCCTCGTCCGCTTCTTCCGCTACCGCCGCCTAAGGTAATCAAGCCGCCGCAATATACAATTTACTGAACGCTTATATATATTCAAAAAAGGAGAAAGTAGATTACATATATAGAATTATAATGCCGTCGCCGAAGACTCACCGGAGAGGAAGCCAGGAGAAGAACAAGAAGGGGCGTTTGTCGGAGAAGGCGTCGTCGTTTCACGGGAGGGACGCCGGAGCTTTCGCCGACATGCTTCCGCGGCCGAGGACAGTGCCAGACTTGCTGGCCGGCAGAAGAGCCGGCGGGAGTCCAGCGGAGGCGGCGCTGTCGTCGCCGCCGAAGCTGACCAAGTTGCTGGTGAACGTGACGATACAGAGGAGCCCTGGCCCCGTCCACGTGTTGATGCCGCCGGAGGCCACCGTGCAGGACTTGATCACGGCGGCGCTCCGCCAGTATGTGAAGGAGGCGCGGCGGCCGGTTCTCCCGTCCACCGCCGCCTCCGCCTTCGATCTCCATTACTCCCAGTTCAGCTTAGAAAGTAAGTAAGCCCTCATTTTCTTGGAATTTAAGCTTCTGCTTCTCATCCAATTTTCTTTCACAAATAGTTAATTTGTTTTCAAGTTTTTTTTAAAAAATCAAAATAGCTAATTTTTGAGTTTACATGACAAACAGGCTTGGGTAGGGAGGTGAAAATAGTGGAGTTGGGGTCAAGAAACTTCTTCCTTTGTCCGAGACAGATACCGGCGGAAGGCGCAGCGGAAAGCGGCGGCGCATCCGTGACATCGAGCTGCTCAAAGGAAGCTGAGGAGGGAACCAAGAAAGGGTTGCCTTGGCTCAAATTCATGGATTTTTTACTCTAAATCAAGGCTGATTAATTATAGCCATTAATTCTTTAAAAAAATATATGTAGTTTGCAAAAGGTGTAAATATAGTGAAATCATAGAATATGCGTTTTTAGGTATCTATAGAGTTTAATTAGCAGAGGATGACCTTTTCTGTTTGTGTCCAAAAAACAGAAAATGTCAGCTCTCAGAGTTTGGCATTCACATTTTCCTATCATTTATATATTTATCAAAGTATTGAATGAATCTAGTGGCTCCTACTTTAAGGAGATTCTATAACAAATTCGTGTGTTGATAATATAAAATATGTATATATATACATTTATTCCATCATCAGCAAAAATAATTTATACAAATTCATCCAGGAATGCACTATCTATTATACACAATTTTTATAAATTTGTTTTCATGGAATTTTTATAAATTTGTTTTCATGGACTTCAACTCTACCATACAGAGTTCCTAATAGAGTTCTTACCGTCTCCAGGCAACAATGTATCTACATATTTATTTACACGTAAAAATGCATAATTGAGTTTTAATATATATATTTTAACATGTATGATAATGATGGAGACTTATACCTGCAAATTTTAATTCGAGAAACTTGTTTTTACTTATGGACGAAGGGGCACATGTTTTTATGGGAGATAGGGAGATGGCCCAATAATTTGGACCAGAATTCAGTCTTGAATTTTCATGTTCATGCATCGGAAATTCTATTATTGGTCTAATATATAAGGTAAGGTACGTGGACACCAATTTAATTAGACATTTCCTGAATAAATTTAGAATCATTAGTATCTAAGAAATTAAATTAGAATCATTAAACGTGGAGGAGAAAGACATCAAAATAATTATTGAAAAAAATTTGTAAAATGCAGTGCACCTCGCTTGGAACGAGTTCACGGATATTTAGTCAGTATAAATTCAATTAAAATAACTTGTAAACGATTTAAATAACTTTTTCTTCTCGTGATATTGCCAAAATCGGTAGACTCGTAATTATTACTGTAAAAACAATTCATTATATTTAGTTAGGGTGAATCGGTACAATATATCATACTAAAATTGTCATACTGTATATCATACTAAAAATATCGTTATAAGTAAATATCATATTGTTATCAAACTGAATTTTTGGGTATTATCGAAATTTTGGTATGAAAAAATTTCAATACCAATATCGTACTGTGTTTTTTAACGGTATATTTTTTCATGTTCATTTACTCGTTCTGTTAGTCTACTAGAGTAACAATCATATCATGGTTAAATATTAAATGGTAATTTTCCTTATAGTCCATGACTTTCTTGTTTTTATGTTTGGAAGGTACATGTTTCTTAAATTTATTCTTTTTAATAAGTGATAATAGTATATCTGCGTTCATCTTATAGAATAAACCATTATATAGAAGGGTAAATTGCCAAAAAAATTATAAAGTTTGGTCAAATTTTCATTCGTCCTATAATATTATGAGTTATATATTTTTTTTTCGCAATGGTCCCATAAAGATGAATATAGGTGAAATCGTTTCTGATGTGGCAAATGAAAAATTACACATGGATAAAGCGGTCTGCCACTTAAACGACGTTGTTTTGTATCTCTACAAAATGAAGTCGATTTGTTAAAATAATCATTTTTTATGTTTTTGTCTACTTTTTTTTTTTTTCCTTTATCTTTTTGTTTTCTTTTCAAGACAACCCCAATTCAGAGAGAGGTGGGGGACGGGAGCCTCGATGGCAAAGCTTCGCAGGAGAGGTGCGGCTCACTGCAGAGAGAGAAATAGAACGACAGGAGATATGGTTGAGAGAGAAAGAAAGAGACGAAAGATACGGTTTAGAAACGCATATGCCACGTTGATAACTTTAAGACATACGTAGGATATCAAAATTTTGACATGGGATAGTTACGAAAAATTTATAAGTCATGAAAGTAGCCGTTGATTTTTAAACTTGCGTAAATAACCAGAATTTGCCTAAATTTTATGATTTTTTCAGCAATTTACCCTATATAATTGTAAAGGAAAAAACAACGTATCTTCTAAATAGCCGACTACTTGATTAGTAAGTCACGGTGATCAATAAATAAGACAAAAATGCTCACATCTTTTACATTCATGATGTGAAATACCCATTTTGCATGTGAAAATATGTTTCAGCCATTTCATGAGACGATTGGAAATTGGGAGAGAGTGAAATAATGAATAGTCAATTTGTCAATCAATTTGGATCATCAGCGCAACTGAATTTCCAAACTATAGCGGTATTTATAGTGTCCCAACCTTGATAAAATCACTACAGCATCTGATTGAAGAAAGAAACAAGAGGAACAGATAATATTGAATAAACTACTGACAGGTAGATCGGAAGTAGAAAATGAACAAACCGGCAGCCGGTAATCAACGATGAAAAAGCTTATGAGTTGATGAATGACGAGACGAATCCGGAGGTGCACACTCAATAAACCACATAGCTTGCAAACATGAGAGAGAGAAACCACAAAGACATAGTTATTATTATTTGGACTACATGAGAATATTATTTTGTATAATCATGCCCAAGCTCCAAGTATCAAAATGATATTCTTCTTCTCTACACGCTTGTCTTAAGTTACCAATATTATAACCAACAAAACTCCAAACCATGCTCAGATTTTAACAGCTACAGATTAGGACCTCGCAGAGTATCGTATTAAAATACCACAAAAGTGAGGCAATAATTTCAGAATCAAGTTGTAAATTCCTTGTATGTCATAGAAATGCAACTATAGACTGTTTGTTATCAGTCTGGGAAGCACTACACCAATGTGAAAAGAAAAGAGGAAAGCCCATATATAAGAATAACAATATTGGTCCTCTACCAAAATCGGCGAAAGTGGATCAAACCAGTAGCATCCCTAAAACGAAATTAAGCTTTAATAATTGTGGAATCTACAACTCGAACCTCCATGGGCGCCTCAAGCCAACATCACCCTGAAATTACAACTCTTCCCTCACTGCAACCAAAATACCTGTACAATTTCCATGGTAACCTATAATTAAAAATTTGTGCTCAATATCTTTCTAAGCAGGGTACCTGGACCTGCAAAACTAGTAAATCCGGGTGAGATCTGCAACTATATACACTTAGAAATAAATTGGAAAAATATGCTAAAACTCACTAGCCTCAGTTGTTTTGTGGCTACAGGACCCCTGACTGCACTCACAAACACACATAAAGTTTTACAAGGAACAACTAAGGCAGACACAGGCCATATAAGGAAGGTCGCTAATGGGAAGTCACGCGAGGCAACTGCAAATAATCAAGAACCTTCTAATAGCCAATATCAATAATCAAGAAACAAAATATCACAAACTACTAAACTGTTTATCTATGTCAATGCACTGTATCATAGAAGTAAGCTATCATGTTATAGATATTCCTAAAGTAGGATACACACATGCTTATCATGTTGCGCAACAAAATAGAGGTAATGAAACTTGAGAACAAAAAACTTGTTGTATGCACACAAAATCATGAGCAGAGCTAGGAGATTATAAGACCAGTTTAGAAAAAATAATTATCAGAGCTAGCATAGAACAATAGCTTCCTAGTACAGATGACATGCGAACATACAGATGGATCCAGGAGGTAAATTCAACTTTCATCTAGTTAGACAGGTGGGAAATAAAAGTCGAAATGAAAAAACAAATCTGGGCTTCAAAAGGCTTAGCGCTGAAGAAGATATTTATGGGCACCCAAAATCATGCAACACTTGTCAGCCAAAAAAAAAAAAAAAGAAAAGCACAACATAACCAAGAAATGTTACTACGAAACATAAAGTTAGCAAAAAAATAATCTTCCATATGACAGAATTGAAAACCTGCAGACCACCTGCACAGTGGAAAATGCGCAGTAAGCTATAATTTAAAGACAGGTCATTCGTAATGAAAAACTGTTCACTGTGAACAAATCCAGAATACACAAGTGGAAAGGGAGCAAGAACAAACCGTAGCTAATATCGTCAATACTCATATCCATTCTGCTGTGTCGGTTCATTGTTTCCTCCATTGTCCACACTGCTGTAGTGGTCATTTTTAGCTCTACGATCCTCACCACCAGCATTTGCCTTGCTGCTAGCACGTTCTGCTTCTTCCTTCTCCCTATTCCACTGCGCAATTTTAGCACGTCTCTCTTCACTTCCTTCTCTAACAGGACTACGATTCCTCCTGCCACCTGGACTTCGGCTTCTACCTCTCCTACTCTTTGGACTTGTGCTCTTACGCCTCCTGCTTCGACTTTCATGGTGATCGTGGTCATCATACCTTCTGCTGTGACTCCGACTCCCATGTGAGCGGTCATCATAGCTACGGTGCCGATAGGGACTCCTGCTCCTGCTACGGCTGTGTCTACTCCTACGCCTCCCAAATAACTGGTGCCTCAACTCCCTAGAGAGAAGATGTATTAGTTATAATGATGCTAAAACCTACATAAATTTGAAAAGAAAAAAAACAAACCTACATAAGTTGGCTTTAGTACAAACAATTAAATCACCACCTGCTAATCCTTTTCAGATGCATGAAGTTACAGTAGCCACCACGGTTACATGCATCCTCCTCATACTGCCTACAGGTGGCTTCACGAAAATCAGTCACTGGGGAGAAATCAACAATAATGGGGCGTCCTGCAGAATCACACAATAAGTCAGAGGAATCGTAAATTATAATGGACTATATTCCTTCACTTGTAAGATAATCCAATGCAAACATAAAAGAAAGCTATATACAAAGGAACTGAGGTGCGAAGATAAGGTAACATTTATGACCTGCATAGAACCGTCCAGTCAGGTTGTTAAGAGCGTTAGCAGCATGCTCTTCCTCCCTAAATTGGACATAAACATTACCAACCTGACAGAAAAACAATCTAATGTTATATTTGAAAGACCAATTTCAAAAGTTACAAAATTTACTAATGAGTTGGAAAATTTTACCATATGATCGGCTAGATTGTCACAAACATTCAAGCTTTCAATCTCCCCGTATTTGTTTAGCTCCTCAAACAGATCTTCATAAAAGTCCTACAACGCCAGATTAAAAGGAAATATAAATACAGTTACCCATCCATGTATCACAATAAAAAATTGCTACACATAGAATGGTCAACGTAACAATGAAGACAAGTATAATTGAGCATAATAAACCAAAAAGTTCCCCTTGGACCGCACTACATTAAAAAATAATATCAGAGAGCATACCTTCTGTTTCTAGATAACATAAGATACTAACAAACATGAATCACTATGGCCTCATTTCTTGTGGTGGCTAAGGAGGATAAGGGCTTGAATCTTTGTTGTTTTGATTTCGAGTGACTACATGAGTGGAATGCATAATGCATTCCACTTCAAAGGGTGGTAAATATATTTTCCATGTATCCATCTCTTTCTTCTTGATGCATCCAAGTATACATGGGATATATTGATTAATTTGACCAATTTGCCAAATCAACAATCCTCTATATAAGTTATGCCAATGCTTGAAATTAACCCAATCATTGATTGTAGGCAACCTTCTCTTATAAGCCACTCCCTAACAACGAAAAAGAGAGAGACAGAAGGGGGGGGAAAGGCAACCTCGAAATGTTCCTGCATCTTTTTGGGGTCGATCGGCTGGCCCTGAGCGTCGACGCCAGGAGTAATCATGTCGGGGCGCTGGTACATGTTGGAAAGCAGAAGCGTAGGGCTGATGCTCGGCTTCGTGTGGAGGCGGGAGCAGCGGTCGCCGTGCCTGCACGCGCCGATCTTGAAGTAGAATGGGCAGTTAACCCTGTCCTTCTCTGTACCGAAAATTGACGCTAAGTGCTCCGCCATCGCAAAATTCCAAGGAGAACCAGAAAGCTTTTTCGATTGCTTATTCGCGATTAGGGTTTCAAAAAGAGAAATAGCTTAGTTGATGCCAGAGAGGGGGATACTTATAATAACGACAGCGAACCTATTATCTGGAGACTTCTATTCTAAATAGAAGATTGAGTACTTAAATTTGCCTGCTATACGGGTGGTTTGCCCGAGAGTGCCTGGGTTCGAACCCACAGCCACCATTTTAAAATGAAAAAATAAGAATATAATAGAATTACATCATCATTAAATTATATCGATCGCAATATTGTTTAAAAAATAGTTAACAACAACCATCACATAGCATTTCTTTTTCGGTTTATTTTATAAATTAAAGCTTCAAATTTAATTTAATTTTAATATAACATGAACTTTGAGAAATTATTCTTTTAAAGCTACAATCATTCAAAAGTTATGGCAATAATTATTCTTTTCCAAAATTACCCCCGAAACGACGACTAATCGCCACGAAAGCAAAACTTCATGTATTCTATAGTAAATCGGATTTCTATCGACAAGTACCCCATCATCATCGAACCATCGGCAAGGTCGGACTCGCAACCGAAAGTTAGTGGAACAATGCCAACTTTAAAGCGTGATTCTAACTACACCAGTGGCCCTATGACGACAAACTACCTACTGTTCAAAATTTCCTTTGATATAAAATACATTTAGTCTAATTTTGTACAGATGGGTTGTTGTTTTAGGTCTAATTTTGACAAATAACAACGACTAGCATAATTTAAGCATGATTATGGTTATAATTAAATAAATTTTTAAAATTCAAATTATATACAACATAAATCAAAATTGAGGCTATAAACTGATATTTTTTGAAAGTTTAAGGCTATAAATAATTAACCTTTTCTCTTATCTTCTTTGAAGTTAGATAGTAGCTAGATGAATTTAATGATGAAAGATGAAACATCTAGTAGATACTCTTGTATAAAATAGTTTTATTCATGTACAAAGTAATAACAAAATTACCTTTAGATATCAAATTTTATCATATTTGGAGAATAAAAAGTGAAAGTTACATGGTTCATACTTGAGACGTCACCAAAAATTAAGTCTAAATATACTTTCATTAAATTGTACTAGATCATATTACTAGGAAACTTAATATCAATAATGACAAAAAGAAAACCAACTTAAATCTCTATCAAACAAAATACAATAATACTCCAAAAAAATATAATTTTTTAAATTATTGAATTGTAAGGACAAATATACCCCTAGTTGTTTTTGTAAATTTTAGTGGGCCCATAGCCACCATTCTAAGTCTGCCCTTGTAGAGGGCATTACTTTCAGTGTTGAACATCAGATAATGCCTTTTGAGCTTTATTCCGATTCACTCCTGTCCGTGAGGCTGAGGAATAATGTAGATGAAGGAGAAGAATCGCTGCCTTCGGCTTCGGATGTGAGAGAGATTATGAAAGCCGCTCGGGAGAACATCCTAGTTGGAATTTATCATATGTATAGGGAGGCAAATAAAGCTGCTCACAATTTAGCTCATTTTGCTTAGGGAATCCCGACCAATACTAGCTTTTCGGGGTGGCTTATGAATATTGTATCCAAGGATATGTCGAGTTAGTTAATGAAGTTCTGTTTTCCTTTCAAAAAAAATATTTCATATCTAAAGTTATTTCTAATTGACATTATCTACTTATTTAAATTTTAATCTTATTTAGTTAGGGTGAAAAATGTAATCATGGTATTTTTTTCAGACTGATTTGCTCCTATAATGAGGAGATTTGTATACAGTTAATTGTGATATCCACTTTCTTGTGCAGTTAGCTAGGGTAGGTGAAAAATATAAATCTTTCGTATTGTCAATAGAGTAAATTTATATATTTAAATTGTCCTCGATTTACATGTTTTGTCTACTTTTTGACGAATTTAGGTATCTAATTTTATTTTTATTCTAATGTTTCAACCCAATTAAACAAGGTATTGACTATTTATTTTAAATCACAAGAATCTCGATCAAGTACACGCTCCACTAAACAAATTTTATTTATTTATTTATCCATCCCACTTCCAAGTCAAAAATTATAATAAAAAATACCATAACCTTTTTAATTTAGAGGTATTTCTCACATTCTATAAAAATGAGTGAGCACAATTCAATCATCAAGTCCACAATAAAATCAATCTTATTTATCAGATCAACATGCCTACGGCTACACCCAACTTGTATGTATCCATATAATATATCTTTGGCAAAACTACATCCATGGGATCATGTACATTTGCTTCTAATTTCATTGGATTCTCGTATTATATTTTCGTTTTAATGGGTCCTCTATTTTTATTTTTTATTTCAATGAATACATATTTAATGGAATTAATAGAGCAACTAACTTTTTCGTTATCTAAATAATCTCTTCCCATACTTTTCGTTTCCATGCCTCCTGATTTTGGGAGAAAATGACGAAGCTCGTAACTCTAGCAAATTTTCGAGTTAGGATCAACACTGCTGACCCCAAACCAAGCTACTACGCCTTCATCGAGTATTTCATCCATTTGGTCGCCACCAAACCCAAACCATCTATCTCACCACCGCCAACAGGCTCGTGTCTGGCTTACATCCTTTCCTCCATGCGGTTCTCTTTAATTCCCACCTCTATTTCGTCCATGTCGAGCCGTCAAGTGTCTACACCACCTCTTCATTGCCCACCTCACCGGCGACAGTTGAATCTACACTTGCGGCACCCAGGCGACAATGTCGTCGGTATTATGCAGTATCTAGAAGCAATTAAAGGACTAAAAACTGATTACACCCCGCTGCACTGTGCACATTTCATATGTATAGAAGGAAATGGTGCATTTGATGGGATGATGAAGTTTGTCGAGACCTGATAATTTCAAGAACTGAATGTTGGATTTGTGTTCGTTGAAGGGAAGACCCTCGACGTGGCGTGTGATAGTTCAAGCAACATAAACAAAATGCATTCAAAGAGAATCCAAGACTAAGCCCCCAAAGAGATACTAGAAAATTTGATACGATGTAAATTTTGATCAAAAAAGTAAATAATAATGTGTTAATTATATAATGAAAAAGTTGATTGCTCTATTAACTCCGTTAAATAAAAATTCATTGAATTCAAACGGAAAAAGTGGTATATAAGAATTCAGTGAAATAAAAAGCTAAAGTACAAGGACCCTTCACCATTTATCTATAACTATTTATATTCTACATACCTAACGAATGTCTTAAGAAATCTTACTCCGATCACCCATTATACTATATATAAATAAAAACAAGCTCTACATGTATCTTCGTAATGACACGTGTAATTTAAGTGGGACATATAATTTAAACGAAAATTGAAGAGCATATATATTTAATATTTGATGGGGGCATTAGCATATGCCAGATAATGCAATAAATGAGGACCCCCAGCTTGAAAAGCCCAATGGGCATTAATATTTGATTGATGTTTGTCATAGTGTCACTTAGTTATGTCTTGTTGCAAATTGCGATAGTGGAATAAAAATTAGTGTAAAAGTGAGGGACATGTTTGTTATGCCAATTGCAATTATATAGCACAGTTGAGGGAGACATTTCATCAACTATTATTTGAAGGGAATTAGGGGCCCTTTCTCACACCTTTAATTTAATGTTGCCCAATCGGAATTATGATCGACAATATTATTTACAACTAATATATATGAAAAAAATTATGGATTATTACACTAACCTAGTCTAAAAATATGTGGTGTATATATGTGTATGTATCTCTCATAATGATAAGTAGAGATATAGCGGCAGTAATTACAGAAACAGAATGTTGCAGCAAAAAGAGATGTATGATTCACCATCCTTTTATCCTCAATTATATAAAAAGGTTAGTATTAGCTAATTATTAAATTAAGTACACAAATGTTCAACAAACGAAAATCTCGTAAGTACCAAATCGTGCATTTGCATCCAAATGCTATCAATCCAACATAATATAATAAATCGAAAAATTTACCTTTACGAGATACGATTCACTGCAAAATTCGCTGGTTATCGATACACAACGAGAGAGAGGGAGAGATGCAGAGAGAGAGAGTGTGGGGGGGAAGTTTACTCATTTACTTAAAATTAAACTAGATACTAACATATAAATTTAATAATTAGAAATCAAATTACTTTCTTTATTTCCTTATAATTAAAGCAAACACAAAAATTTAATGATTGAGAATCACTTAATCAGATTACTTTCTCATAGCATAATCCTTGTCAAACAAACACGGCTTAAGAGTTTTCACCAACACAGTTGAAAGTTTAGATTTTTTTATTAAAAAATAAAAGATGGTGATATTAATTTTATGGAATACGATAAACTTGGGGATATTTTTTGGAATAATTTCAAAGTTGAGGACATAAAACACTATTATTATTATTATTTTACTGAAAAATTCCTACTCAGACTTTAGCGAAATGAATTAGTTTTCTGTCACCATATTTTATGTAGCGGGATATTTTATGAAAAAACATTAAGAATATTTTATGAATTTATGAAAATTATGGATATTTTCTTTTAATATAATGAAAATTAGAGGCATAACATATTATTAACCCAAAATTTAACACGTGACAACAGTGATGAAGGAGTTTTTCCGATGGAAGCTTCAAATTAGTGCTTTTGAACTGCATCATTTCTAGCGCGACGCGACATTAATGTTCATGGCGATAAACCTTTTGTTAATATTTCAATTGTTAAGTTTTAGTTACAAATTAATACAAAAACTAGTTCAATTATGCTCGATAAAAAAATTAGAATAATATGACTTGTAATAATTTTTTGTAATAATGTACTAAATTAGAGTTGTTTTTTTATTAATTCAAATAAGTTTTACACGTAATTAAAAATATAAAAATAAGAAGATATTCTCATATATATTCATTTCTAGTAGAGATGCCGTGCATATTCCGCCCGTTTTTAATACTTTCTATTGTAAAATAGAACCACACTGTTGGAGATGGCCAATCAAAATCTATAACTATTATATATCTCTTCTGTCTTACAATACAAAGCAAGAATGGACTATGACTCACTGAGTTCGTAGAGTGAACTTAAACTTGCAAACTGCAATGAAAGAACAAACCACTATAAATTCTAACAAAAAGAGAGAGAAAAAAAGAAGGAATGTCTAATCTAATCAAGACATGGGATATATCTTCGTATAACTAAATGAATTTAGTTTCCTTTTCCGCAACTGCAGATCAAATAAACCAAAGATTGCAATCTTGTTCCCCCCCCCCCCCCTTCTTTGTGTGGACTACAAATGCAGAAAGCGATGAGTAGTTTAGCTAAGAAGTGGGAACGATGGTGCCAACGTAGCCAAATCCCACGATGGTGAAAGTGATGACTTGAAGAAATAGGTATATGAAATAGTTGTTTTTCCCATAGAGGAAATCGTAGCATCCACACACGAACAGAAACACCGCAAATCCCAGCTCGTGCACTTGTATCCTGTCCCCCAACAGCTTCCTCAGAGATTTCTTGCTCGAACCACTCTTGTTACCTTTGTTGTTGAGCTTATTTCCGAGCTTCTCCGTCACCACCCACTCGTTCACTCTCTTCGCCTCCAGCAGCCCGATCACTGCCGCCTTGGTCCGGTGGAAGGACATCACATTCTCGAATAGCACCCAATAGAACAGCAGATGGAACGACCTGGCATTTAGACCATCTCATAAGGCAAGATCCGTCATAGAATACTCATAATTAAATTCATTTTTCTTGTTACATATTTCACACAGAATTGGATAGACTGATCAGACCGTCTTACATGAATCAAACCGAATCTTCCCAAAATGGGAAAAACGAGAAAGAGGAGCATTGGGAATATACCTGGGTGTTCCGACGGAGTTGAGGGCGGTAATGATGCAAGGAAGGTAAATGGCTCCCCATTTGGGGACGTATACTTCAGGCACCAAAATGGAGAGAGGCAGAACCACACAGTAGAAGAAGAATGTGAAAAAGTGCGCGATGATCTTTCTCACGAAGAAAAAGCTGTAGATCACGTACAATTTCTTGTACAACGTTACTTTCTGCGATCGAAAAGTATATTAAAAAATTAATAACATTACAATTTGCATAAATTAATGTGATGAATCATTAGCAAAGTAATTAATAAGAACCTTGTTTGTTGCGATTCCCATCATCATTTTCCTAAACAGATTAGCCGGCCCACAAGACCACCTATGCTGCTGAAACCTGAAGGCTTTAAAAGTACTCGGAAGTTCGCTATATACCTACAACAACAACCGCAACAGACATGAGTTTCCTTTCTCGTCGAAAAAAGATATTTCCTCCGTACACAAAAAAATTGTCACATTGTGAATGACACAAATTTTAATAAAATAGTATGTAGTGTGTGGGTAGAGTAAAGGTATCACTTTAAATGTGTCGTAAGTATTGTGTAAATTATGTGAATCCTATTATTATAAATGTAAAAGAGAAAATATTTTATGGAGGGAGGGAGATATAAATTTAGGACATGATAATTTGACCTGGAGATCACCAAGGTAAAGAAATTTCCAGCCTTTGAGACCAGCACGAACAGCAAGATCCATGTCTTCCACCGTCGTTCTGTCATTCCATCCTCCGGCCTCGTTGATTGCTGCAATCCTCCATATTCCACCAGTTCCTATAACATATTTCATTTTCATTACAAAGATTAATATTTGGTGAAATGATAATTTAGAATTTAAAAAAACAAAAACCTTGCATGGGTTCTTACCATTGAAGCCAAAAAATGCATGAGTGGCTGAACCTACTTCTTGCTCAACTGTGAAATGATAATCTAATGACATTTCTTGCATTCTTGTCAGCAAGCACTCGTTTGAATTCACTGCAAGTAACCAAAATCCTTCTATTTATTTATTTTATCTTTCGATAATAAGTATTTTTATCAAGACACCAAAACAACAAAGAAGCATTTGATTAGGTCCATCGACCAATGCGAGCAGGAAAAGAGTTGTTAATTTTCTGACAACACGTGATAACAAAGGTTTAAAGAGTTAAAATCGATTGCCACGTCACTCAGTCAGAAGTTGGAATTACCACCTGGACTTTTTAAATTAAAACTTTATTTAACAAAATTTATAATTATAACCGTCGGTGGGAAGTTGAGACTGTTATGCTAATTAAATGGTTATACTACTAGACGGCACATGGATAGAAAATGACATCTCTACCCTTGACGAGAAAACATGGTATGCTGATAAGTATCGGCAGATGTCTGTCAGCTTCCACAGTAAATGACAAACTTGCCCCGCATATCTAGCGCTGCCATGCCGTTCAATCCGGGACTTACGAATACTTCCAGAGAAAAAAATCGGGACAATTTCGTCATTCGGTTATTTGAGTGACGAAAGATAATGCATTGATCAAATTTTGCATTTTCATAATTAATAAAACTTGAGTCGAATTAAGAAAATATTACAAGGTCAACTTAATATGATGGTTGTGTTGCTACCAGCCTACCAGTCAAAAAAGATAATTAAATATAAGGAGGAACATAATCTAGATTTAATGGGCCCCGCCCCGCCCCGCAAAGCATGCAACAAATCTCTCCAATAAGTAAACAAGAAAAGTGCAAACGAACTGCGTATTTACGTTTATACCCCCACCTCCAAAATTAGTAATACTAAAGATGAAATATGAAGACAACCGACACTTTCATATGTAGCGAATTTATGAATTATGCGACCTAATTTAGTCCAACTCAAACATTTAGAAAAGTACATTGTTCATATTGAAGGTAAGGTATGAAAAAACAATTGAGGCTTACCGAATCTCCACCGGGCTTGTACAAGTGCAATATCGGGATTGTGAATGAGAAAAGGCACCGATCGTCGGAGAAAATCGGGTTCAGGTCGGAAATCGGCGTCGAAGATGACGACGTAGTCGCATTCCTTGACGTAGTCGTGTTTCAGTCCTTCCTTGAGCGCTCCAGCCTTGTAGCCTCCTCTTGACTCTCTAATTTGGTATCTAATGTTAACCCCTTTGCTTGCCCACCTTAAGCATTCCTTCTCAATCATGTCCTAACCACCAAGAGAAATCATTAGCATCAAATTTAAGACAATCATAATGTAATGACTAATAAAGGACCCTAATTGCGATTTGCGAAATTAAGGAATGGAATAATGGGAGGGGACAATTTATTACTATTAAAAGAAAGGGGGGAGGAATATATAGAAATTAGTGTGCAGTGAAGTCTGAATTTACAAGATCAAGACAGTTCAAATTCCACAAAAAATTCATGTGATTACCAAATTTCAACCCAATTCATAACATCAATTTTTGGGAAATCCTCTTTTTTCATCACTTCAATTTTTGGGAAATCCTCTTGTTTTGGCTTTAACCAAAATAACATTACATATTAGTACCTTGATAAGAAAGTCGGTGGAGTCGTCGAGAACTTGAATGACAAGCCTATCAGCAGGCCACGATAGATTAGACGCAGCACCAATTGAAATCTTGTAAACCTGCGATGATTATAGATATTCGATCAAGTATAAACCAGAGAAAGAGGTAATTCATATGAGAAAGCCGACCTCCTTCTCGTTGAACATGGGGATCTGAACGAGAACCATAGGGAAAGCGGCATTCCCCTCTTCCAAATCATCTTTCATGGCCTCCCATTTGTATCTCTTTTCAGGCTTCTTCCAGAATAGCTTCACCAAAACGATGACGACACCCATGTAAAGCCGCTCCATGAAAACCATGATAGACATGGCCAGACAAATGTACACACAAATCGTCAGCAACGGCACTATCAATGGCGCCTTGATCAACTCCCACAGCATCCCAGTTTTCCCTGAAATGTCGGAAGAGTACCCCGGAAACCATTCCGGTATGACGCTCTTTGCAGATATTTCAGCCATTTTTGAAACAGGGGAATGCTCTGTTTCTCACAGATCTGCTCTGTTTTTCGAGATCTTTGAGGAGAGAGGAATAAAATTCACTATTACCTCTCTCTCTCCCTCTCTCTCTCTCTCTCTAGTTGCAGGTTGAGGCCAGCAATGCTTCTACTTTGTTGTGTGGTCTGAAAATAGATGATAGAGAAAGAAGTATTGCGACATTGTGAACACTGAGCAGAGTGTTGAGAGAGAAAGAGAGGGGTGGAGTTGGAAAGAGTGGAGCAACTTATGAGAGAGTCGGTGCGAGTGAGAAAAATGAAGATTATTTTATAGTCAACGTGTGTTCTCGTTCGGTTGGACTTCTGTTGCTGATAAATTTGGCCTATTTTTAGTAGTCCCTCCATTTCAGTTATACAAATTTGTTTATTTTTTCCGATATTCTAAATATATAGGTTTATTTCTATAAAAGTTAAAAAATTAACTCGTCTACTATTAAATCCGTATTTACCAAAATTGAGGTCCATTACCTCATTTTTTAAATTTCAATCTCTTCAAATAAGTATTAATTATGGTGTATTATATTATAATAAATTTTATTTTTATAATAAATATTATAAAAATAATTTATTTAAGGAGTGAGAAATAGTGAATGAGATGTAAAAAATGGACAATGAATCTCATCTACTATTTACTTCTTTGATTAACTTTTTAACATTAATTGATTATTAAAATAACTATGGGCATATTAGGAAGTTTATTGTATAATTTCTTTTTTCTATGTTTTTTCTTAGTCCTTATGAATATTACAATCAAATGGAGGGAATATTAATAATTAGTAAATGCCTACCAAAATAACATATAATGCTTGGTAGCAAAATCTTCTTTTTCTATTTTTTTTTAATAAAATTTTCAAACTGATTATCATTTTGAACTTATATAATACTACAAATATATTATTACAAGTAAACTTACATGCTAAATCATATCAAAGTTATGATGGTCTTACACAATTTTTAAATACCGCATAATTTAATTGAGGGTAGATTTGTGTAGTTTCTTGTAATTTGACGGTTAACCGCTGGTCGAGGCACGACGAGCCTAGGCATAGGTTTCAGGCGGCGGCAGGCTTTCCGTCATTTTTCAAATACAAAATTTTCCCATTCATTTTTATCTATAAATCTCACCCATCCCTATTCTCAAATTACACCCCTTATATTAACAAGATTTTTCTTTTCTTACATATTATTTCTTCTCTCTTCTACTCAAATATCTTATAAGTTGTGTTTACCTTACAACTTTTAAACTTAATTTCTCTCAATTTATGCTTACTTTACTTCTTCAAATTCAAATTATTCAGTTACATTTACACATTTTTGACCTACATAATATCAATATGTTTTCATCTCGTTCTAACCGTGGTAGAGACAAAGCTGTTTCCCAAAGCCCAAGTGATGTCCATCCAAGATTAAGGAGGTCATCATGCCAAAAGCAACTCAATTATCTATCGAAACAACTTGTTGGGGCTCAGCAGACGGATGAATATGATGCAACCGATATTCTTACGGAGTTGAACACCCAAAACGTGTTCCCTATTTCAACACTACCCCATCTCTAAGTTCAATCTCACTACAAGCGACAAGATTCAACATCCAATACCATCTCAATCTCATCATTCTCAACATGATGAAGATGAATATTCTTAAGGAGGTGAAGAAATGCCGCCACCACCACAACTAAAGAAATGAACTAAGTCATCGCCA
The DNA here is from genome assembly GCA_034509125.1 of Monilaria moniliformis. Lineage (NCBI taxonomy): Eukaryota > Viridiplantae > Streptophyta > Magnoliopsida > Caryophyllales > Aizoaceae > Monilaria > Monilaria moniliformis. The sequence continues at coordinate 6,395 of JAYDZE010066071.1, read as the reverse complement.
TCCAACATCTTCATAAAGTACTTCAATAAGGTGGAAAGAAATGAGCCCGCTTGTGGTCTAGATGCCCGAAGAGATTTGATGTGTATTGTAATTATTGTACAAATGTGTACAAATTTAAACATGCAGTAGGATACGGCATGTTTATTCAACACATGGAGAAATCTCATCCCGTCAAATTTGGGATTGGCTCAGGCTAAAATCAACTAAACCAGCAAGTCGGTGCCTCCCTTACGGGATCATCCCAATCAGGTACGTCTTCTCTTTTTTAAAAATATTACCATAATAATGCAACTGATGTTATAATGAGATATTGTGCGATGAAACATTTACCTTTTAAATTTTGCTAACAGATTTTATTGGATTGTTTGGATATGCTCTATAAGAGCATTTACTAAATTGAGTGGTAATTATCATAAATAATAAACTACACAAGGCATATATAAATATATATATATATATATATGAAAAAACATATGGTTGATAAAACAAAGAAGTACAACGTGAAAAAACTCTCAACAAAACATGCATACAATCTTTTTTATCTCGGAAGATAGCACCCTGGACAATAGTTCGACTTCCACGTATATGATATCGAGCTTGATCAGCATATCGAACCGTCTTACGAAAATGATTCGGTAAGTTCTGATAACTTACTTATATTCTGCAAATTCATATGCATATTTGTATGCATTATCCATCAGACTTACTTATGAAATTAGTATGAAAAATGTCGATAATCATACTGCTAAAAAAAGTAGGTAGAACTAGCATGACTTTCCGTATAAGAAAATAGTGTTTTGAAAAAAATAGAATTAGCAAAATATTTGGTGCACGTAGATCACAAAGTTTTTATTTGTTCTGATATGTGGACTGATTCCTGTTATAAAAATCATTATATGGGAATTACGAATCACTTTGTAGATAATAGTTGGACTTTCAACAAACGCTTAATTGCATTTAGGGATTTTCCACAACCACACACGGCTCAATGCATATCTCAATTAATTGTTCATATTTTTAATGAATTTCAATTAATTAATAAAGTATTTTCTGTTGGCCTTGATAATGCGTCCGCTAATACTGCTAGTATTCTTGTACTAATCGAAGCATGTGCCCCTAGTTTTAATAGAAAATATTATCATAGTAAACCTAATTTGAAAAATTGTTAAACTTTTGCATAATAAGGCTAATTTAACAACAACAAAAAAAGAACTTGGCAAAAATATAGTCGTAATAAATGAATTAAATATACAAATTTTATTATGAATGTATCTACTCGATTGATCTCAACTTATGACATGTAAATTCTACATTAAACCACAAATTTATTTAGTTGATTTTTTTTGGAACTTGCAATGATACAAATTTGATTTTATTATCTTCTCATTATTAATCTATGAAGTTATTTAAATTATAGAAATGTTTTAAAACTAAAATTTTAAGTTGTCTGACTTTTATTATTCTACTTTCTTTCGTGTTTAGGGAATTATGTGTATATAGCACTTAATTTAGTAATTGTTTGAATAAAACACCTACAAATATACAAAGTATAATAATTGTCATGATTAAAAAATGACTTCAATATTTTAGGAAAATTCCACCTGTATTTTTAGTAGCAAAATGTTTAGATCCCAAATGAAAATTAGGAAGTATTTGTGGCCTATAGATTGCTATTGCGCTAGTTTTCAATAGTTGCACATTTATAACTTGATGACGTCATTATCAACTAGAGAAAAAATTAATTTAGATCTTACAAACGTAGAACAAATTAAACATGATTTAGAAATAACCTTATGTTTCCTCTTTATGGATTATGAAACAAGTATAATAATGATTTTCAAATAAGCTCTTCTAGACAATCTACTACTAATAGTAGCTATGGATTTAGCCTAGACATTGACTCCAACACAATAGCATAACAAGTGGCACAACTATACTAAGATCACAGACATAGGAGATCCTCTGAGCTAATAATGAATTAGATATATATTTGGAATCTCATGCTAGGTCCTCAACAACAAGTCGACGTCCTCAGTTGGTGGTCAATGCATGAGAAGAACTATCTCATACTAGCCATCATGATGAACGAGTTTTTCGCAGTTCTCACTTCCACCGTCTTGGTCGATTAAGCTTTTAGCACCGACGGCCTCATCTTGAACGAAAGAAGGAGCAACATGGACATAAGAAACATGGAAGTCACCATGTTGCTTGATGATTGGGCAATGATGGAACTAGGAGTTCAAGATCCGATATGGGACGATTGTGACAAGAGCGAAAATGAAAAATTTACTGAGATCGATCTATCCGGCGCCAGGAGCTACGATAATCAATAGATAGGTAAGTCAATGTAATAAGGCTACATGAGCTTTGATTCTTCATTGGGGATACATAAGCAGCTTAATTTTAATTTTTAAAGTCCAACTTTAAAGATTAAAATTAAGCTAAAGTCATTTACCTAATTTTTCCCCCTTATTTTTTGTTTTTGTTAATAACTTCATTTTAAAATATAAACTCATAATTGTAAAATTATAATTATTTAGGTTATGAGTTTGTTCATTTCTTTTTTGTAATTTGTCAATATCAATTCAAATATTCTTTCTTTTTACTTATTGTTCTATATATTTTATTTTTCATATTTTATTTTTATATCATCATGTTGATTATATTAAATTAAAAGAAATAAAAAGAATTGGAAACTGTAGAATCGAAACTAAAATTGGTTAAAATCAATTAAAAATCATCGATTTTGGTTTAAAAATCAAAACCACCTATTAACTTGTCAGGCCAAGTACGATTCCAATTTTTTTGGAATAGAACCGATAGCATATCTAATTTCTTATTATAATTTTTTTTACTTTCTATTCTAGATGTATATTCGAATACTATATATATAAATAGACAGTAATTAGTAAACGCATTAGGTAGGTAAAGTAGTTGGGGTTGACTTACCCACCAATCCTTCCGGAAAAGGAAAATTACTAAAATTGTCCCCAATAATTTTTGTGATAGCAAAGGGCCGACCTACGAGACCAAAATGGAGTCAAACTTTCGGTGTTAGGATCCAGATTCCGGATCCAGATTCCGGCGTCGGTGTTTCCCCAACTCAAATAATTGATTTGATTCCAAATGTGGTGTGTTCCCATGATTGTAGAGTGATGATTGGAATTACCATATTAGCAAAAGTTAGAATTTTTTTAGGATGTTTTAAGAGCATCCACGATGTGGGTTTGCTGGAATAAGATGGCCGCAAGCCGTGTTACAAAGGGGCTAAGGGACGCACAGCTCGGACCAGAGGGAAAGTCTGCGGGATGGCTCTTGCGTATGTGTTTGTGTGTTTTGTGTCTGTGTTTGTGTGTTTGTGTAATTTTTTATTATTATTTTGTTTTGTATTTTATTTTTTTTCTCTTTATTGTATTTTATATTTTCTCTTTGTTGTATTATTATATTTTTTTATTTTATTCTTTTTCTTTTTATTGCATTATTTTTATTTTATTTTTTATTTTGATTTTTCCTATTTATTGTATTTTTGTAATTTTAGTGTAATTCATATTTTTAAATTATGTGCATATCAATTTAATTAGTATATATACAGTTGCAAGTATATAAAATAAGAAAGAATATTAATTATGTATTTTAGGATACTATATATGTATTTTTATTTTAATGATATATATTTAATTAAAATGCATATTCAATTTAATTAGAATATATAATAAATATAAGAAAAAAATAATTAAAAAAATATGAAATGTGATCCATAAATAATAGAAGAAAAATAGATGAATAAGAGATATGATTTGTGGGTGTTACGGAATAAGTAAGAAATGAAGGAAAAAATAGTGTGGGATCCATCCAAAGAATGACTAAAACCCATTGTGGATGCCTTAAGGATCTTTATTTGTTATAATTCTTTGATGAAAAGATTATCAAATTATGATTTAACTTTGAGAATGTAGATATTATTGGCCAAGTATGTGTGTTGAAAATATCAAATTAAATGTTTAAATAGTATTAATTTGTACTTATGTTTGAAATGATATTTCAATATAATAATATCAAAAAAGACAACTATACATTTGAAATCTGTTGAATAAAAAGTTGGAAGGGATGAAGATTCATGTGATCTGAGAAACACGTACACACAAAGAAATCCATATTTTGAGGAGAAAACAGGGCAAGTCCAGAAGATAATATTACAAAACTAATATTCCAACAATTGTAAGATCCTTAGAACATGCTATACCAAATTCATATGGCAAATAGGGTTAATATTGCAAATTAATAATAATAATAATAATAATATTAATAATAATAATAATAATATTCATATCATGCTTTAGTAAATTCTCTCCTCAAATTTCGCCGAAATATGTAATGCAAGAACTGAATTTTCATAATGTCTCTTCAAATAGACGTTGGCTCTTTGTTTTCTTTGTCGCTTTCTTAGCTTACATCTTCTTCTTTTTTTAAATTTAATTTCGTATAAATTTATTCTAAATAAATTTTGTAATATGCATCTTATATGAAATATCACAAAAATACATTCAACTTAATATATTATATGTAAAACATGAATTTAAATGAGGAAGTTATGATAGCTTAAAGTTTATGTAAAACATAAAAAATAAAATCATTTATTTTTATTAGTCTCCAAAATTCACGCTCTTTTGTAACCATACCCCAATATTATTTACTGTTTATAGGATGGGTGACACTTTGTCTTCTTTTGAAAAATTATTGGTTTTCTTTTTTCTTTGGTCAAAGGTAGAGATGAAAGCAGCGCAGAAAATTGCGAAATTTGCTTTATTGATTCTATTTCGTCTCATTATTATTAGTCTCCTCCTCTCCCTAAATTAGTCGCAGTTAACTTTTCACACAAAATCAATTGCAATTATTCTACTCCCTCCGCCAAAAATTATATTGGTTGATTAGAGTTTTTCACAAAAAAAATAAGAAAATTCATTTGAAAAAAAATTATACAATGAATTTCCTAATATGTCTAAACGTATACAAAAATTAAATATATAAGTTACATGACAAATATAAAATTTAGAGACTAAAACATTCTAAAAAAATGTGAAGTATTACATAACATAAAATAACGATAACTTGTTTAAAAATAGTTTTGCCTCATCGAATCAAAGTGTCTCATAAATAAATCTAAACTCTAAACACTTGAATAACATTGCTCTATTGTACCTATAATATTTGAAACTTCAACTTGATAATTCAATTAGAACTCATAGTCTTCAAACTCTTCACTATCTAATAAAAAATATTATAATATTAAAATACAATATAGTTTGATTATTTATAATTTTATAACAAAAATAAAATCTTACCATCAAAATATCTATGCAACTCATATGCAAAGAAGAACCTGCATTTTTCAGTATATTTGTTCAAAATATGTGCTCTAATACGAAATGCAGATTCTTATACTATCGTTGTTATAAAAATGCTAAGCACACCACATACCATCATATCAAGTTCTCTAAAATGTGATGTATGATTACTCCAATACTTAATGAATGTAAAATATTTAATTGAGATAATTTTGAAAAATATAACTAAGCTCAAATATGATTAAATACTACCAGTGCAAAAACTAAAAAAGTGACATCTGATAAGAATGTCATTGGATAAATCTTTTGTTATTGAACGATTTAACTTAGGAATAGGTTATTATATATCTTGACATGATAAAAATTATAATTTAATAATTATAAAATTAAAATGAAACACAAATGTGTTTCGCTAAATTTAGAAGCATGTTTCATAATATTGGTTATAGTGAACTTGAAGTTTCCAATTCGGTTATCTATTATTATTTATATTAGTAAAATCTATGTATATATATATTTTATATATTAAATATAAATTGAATGATTAATTTTATTTTATTTTTTGTAGTTATCAATTTTATCAAAATTACCATTAAATTGTCAAATCAGTTTTCAAATAAGGCGGAAGAATATGTAATAGTTGCACTTAGTGCCAACCCACCGGACCAGCCCATCAGGTTCTGGGTTATGGGCTAATCGAGTTACGGGCTAATCATCTACAGGCTAATTGGACTGGAATCTTATCGGGTTAGAAATTTTTAACTATAACTCTCTTAAATTAACGGGCTGGTCGGGCCAGCTCAATAAATTTGGGCTGAACTGACTCCCCTAATTGTATGTTTAAAACGACATTAATATATGTAAAGGAGCATGATCCATAAACTTTAGGGGATAAATTTTTTGTTATATTAATTTCCTATAGTATATGTAATGTATACATACAGCGTGTGTGTTTATTTAGGTGTGTGCAAAAGATAATATTTCCGGAACCGCCGGTTCCGGTTCCGTGCGAAGGTGGAACCGTAACCAAACCTGTGGGGGGGGGGGGGT
>JAYDZE010065960.1:0-25450 GCA_034509125.1 Monilaria moniliformis | reverse complement strand
TTAATTTCCCATATTATTCCTGGAGAGATCTCGGGAAGGGGATTCCTTCATTGGAATTTAAAAGTAAACCCCAGCAATAGATACCTTTTGGAACTTTCAAACCATGGACTCTGCTAGTTGCATCTTGTAATACCCTAGAATCAGCGGCTGATCCCTCCCACCCAGGTAGGACGTAAGCAAACTTCAAATTTCGATTGCATGCCGCCAAAGTATTCGTAGAAATAGAGCTCTTTCTTGTCCTATATCTGGCCTTATCCACACTGCTCACTTTGACATTAATATAAGTGCCATCTAAAGCTTCTAGGCAACCCTACACCATAATAATAAAAGATCAATTAATAAATCCCATTTGACCACAACAACATCGATATAAATATTACTATTATATAATTAAAACAAATAGATATATGTTCTCTAATTTGAAAAGTTTTAGATCTCGTAATTTATACCTTAAACCACTTCCATCTTTGATCAGTATAATCGTCTGGTACGGGCTCTAGTTTAACCAAGAATATACCATGAAGCTTTAAAATAGCTTTCAAAATTACATGAACATAGATTGTTTGGCCTGATCTCCAAAAATCAAATCTAACAATTCTATTTTTCTTGTGATGTGCGAGAATAGCTAGAAACAATGCCACTTGCTTTTCGACACTAACATACTTTCCATCACTCAACCCTCCTACCTCTCGCAATATAAGACAAAGTCTACCAAAGGTGTTGCGATCCATTCAAAGATTTACTATGCAATCGGTATCAGTATCTCCTATCATTCTATGCATGTTTTTAACCTGATCAGGTATCTTATCGATCATAGAATATGGCTGCACTAATAATCCACTTTCTTTTCCTTTTTTGGATCCTAACTAGGAGGTCAATCATGATAGTTAACTCCACAAAGTATTGATGCAAGAGCTCCTCGATTAACAAGTAAATAGAGGCATGTCTATCATCAATATGCGGCATCTTTGATCAGATTGTAGAGAAGACAAAATCACTGCATATAAAAACGAACTAGTTAAGCAACATCTTAGAGATAAGCTGCATTGACATAACTACTGATTAATTTCCATAATTCTGCAAGCTGTATATCATGTTTGTTGTACTAAAACATTAACACATCCAGAGATATATGTATTGTTATTACTACTCCAAACAATAGTATCAAGCAAAACACATATTATAAATAAATCTATCCCGTTTCATGCCTGCAACCAACAAAGAGCCCTACATTGCATGAACTTCACAAATAGAAAAACTCAGCATAAATCTACTATGGATTCTCCATCATCACCTGACATTCTTGGCATTTAGCATTTTTTTTCCAATACATTAATATATTAACAGAGAAAAAAGAAAAAGAAAATTTCCCCTATCTCCCATAAAAGAAAAAAAATCCAAAAAAGAAAGAAAAAGGACTGGAAAAATAGAATGTCTCTTGAGCAAATAACAAACAAATTTAAAAACATTTATCACACCCTAACAAAAAAGAAGAATTTTTTGGTGAATATCATCTAAAAGCAGAAAAGAATTATTATAGTTAGAATCACAAGTTGTTATAAAGTTTCTTTCCCAGCCAATTCACATTTCCTTTATTGCTCAAAAGGGATCCATTGGCCCTTTGAGACTACAAATAAAAATTCAAACTTTAATAAAAATAAACAAATTTCAAACTAAGATATATACAAGGAAGCCTACTACAAACCCAAAAGGATTTCATCATTGTTTAGCCTTTTAATTTTCCTGGAGTTTGAATCACAAAATAAACTATGAAAAATCCCAAAATAAAACAATTGGGAAAAATTTTATGCTTGCTCTAGGTCGAACGAATAGTAATGAAAAGAATGAACTCTTATATATTTCCTCTATATATATTTATATACTGAAAGTCGAGATCGATTTTACTTATATACATGTTCAACATCGCTCTCTAAGCACACTATCATGTTCCCTCATAATTATCATATCCAGAGCATTATTGTTAAGAGATTCACTCCATAATTCATAGCATGCACAAAAAAGAGTTTTGCATAAACTCATTACTTCATCAATTTGCACAGCGTTTGCCGTGTACACACTGTGATTAAAGTTTGCCTTTCTTTTTTCTGTAGATAATTAAATAAAACAGATTGTTGTAATTCACTTTTTCAAACTTCATTCTTATCTAATGTCAATATTTTTAAAATTTTTATACTAGTTTGTATGTGAATTTAAGCATATATTCAAAATTCTCCTAATTAAATATTTTGCATTCTATAAATATGAGTAGTTCTCTTATTAAACATTGGAGAGATAATTCATCGCGCTTTGAAGAACTGGTTAAGATAATGTGTGATGTGCTTAGCAGGCCTATAACAATGGTAGCATCAGAGTCTCCATTTAGTATTTGAGCAAACATTTTGAACAATTACAAATATATTCTCATTCCAAAGCACAAACTCTTATTTGAACACGTAATTGGTTGCATGATCATTTTGATGGTAAGTATTGTTTTTGTTATAAAATTCTAAATTATCAAATTATATTATATTTCAATCTTATAGTTTTCTTAATAGATGGTGAAGAGTTTGAAGACAGGAGCTTGAAGTGAACGGTCAAGTTTAAGCTACAACGATTATCGATGTAGAAGAAGAACATTATTCAAATGTTTGGATTTTATATTCATTTATGAGACACTTTGACTCTATGAGGCCAAATTATTGTTGAACAATTTATCATTAACTTTATGTTATGTAATCTTGGACTTTTTTGAAAATGTTTAAACTTTGAATTTATGCTTGTCATTAATTTGTATAATTTTTGTATATATTTATATATTATAAATATAGGATCTTTAAATATGAAATCTACACATGCTAATTTTTATCGTTAGCTTTTAGCCAAATTAGTTCGCTGGCCTAGGGCCCAAATTCAAACATATAGGGTTAGGGTTGAAAATTTCAAACCCAATAAATTTTCAGCCCGATTAGCCCACAACCTAAGTATAACTGACTCGAAACCCGATGAACTGCCTCGATTGACATCCCCAATTATCATTCCACAACATTATTATCCTTGATTACACATGTACCAAATGTTCATTTAGAAGTTACACATGCACATACATGCACCCACTAGTCGAGCAACAACTCAAGGTTAATTTAATTTTTGCATAATAGCAATTGAACACATCTATATATAACCTATTTTAATAGATAGGAGCTGTCAACCTACCTAAGTAAATTTCACAATTTAATCTCTCTGAGCTAGACTTATTATACTTAATCTTGAGACCATATTATAACATACACTACAAAAAGACGTTAAATGCCGAGCACAATCTACCGAGCATGTCAATGCTCGCCAATTTTTTAGCACTTACCCAACATTTTTTGAGTATACACTGAGCACTTAGCGAGCACGAACAAGATCAGTCGGTAAATTCTACCTCAAAATCTTGCGGAGGGAACTTCCGACACACTACAGAGCACATGGGTGCTCGGCGGCAAGCAACAATGTGCTCAGAACCAATTAGCGCCAAAGCATCGCGGGAAACAATGGCGAGCGCTTTGTGCTCGGTAATGCTATCCGGGCACATACATGCTCGGTACATTAAACTGTTAGCGGGTAGTTTACGAGCACATCCGCCTTGCGCGTGAGAAGAAAGATCCGTGAAAGTTTGCGAGATTGTACCGAGCACTATGGTGCTCGGTAGTTTTTTATTTATCAAAAGAATCAAACTATACTTATATAGAACATGAGGGTGCTCGGTAAACATTATTATTGTATAATATGGTTAATTTTTCTTAGTTCCGTAGTGGAAGGGGATGTTCTCGGTAAGAGTGCTCGCTACCGTAACAGGATAGAGTTTTTATAGAATTAGAACTCCACCATATCTTTGCAACTTTGGTTATAAATATCTATATCTTGTTTCGATTATTCTGCTGTCATAAATTAGTGGAATGAATCTTCTCTTAAATTGGTGAAATAAAAGGTTAGTACGTTTATTTATTTATTTATTTATTCTAGTTATATTTAATTTTTATATTATTGCAATGCAACAATAATGGTATTAGTATACTGAATTTATGTTGCTTTTGTAATACAATAATTTATATGATTAGTTATGTGCCTTTTAGAGATATAGAAGTTATTCAAAATCTTCCATTATATAAAATATATATTTCATGCATGAGTGCTAAGTATAATTTATTGCATTTATTAGATATCGAATTTAAAATAGTGGGACTATCGTTTTCTAACATTGAGTGAAAATTTGAAATCGTTGTCTTTCTTTATCTATCAACTAATTAAGAAATTAGTAATTACTAAGACATAAGGAGGATAAATTTGAGGATTTTGAAGAACCATCTTATTTTATTTTATTTGCACAACCGCTCGTCGTTTACCGAGTACGGATGGTGCTCGGTAAAAGTTCCGACAATAGTGTGCTTGTAAGCAACCACTTTTTTAATATGGTTAGTTGTTGTTAGTGGGGAATCGAACCTAGCCCCTCTAGCATGCAAAGCCAGCGTTCTACCATATGTTTTTGTTTTTGAAATTCTAGTTTAAATTCTACCATTTGAGAAATACCCCCACTGTTACTATTTCTTAAATTTATATAGTTAAATAATTTATTACCATTTTTTTAGAGGAATTAACTTTTTTTTTTTTACTTGTAGTTTATGTTGCTTAGAGACAAAAATATAAATTTTAATAATTTATTCTTTTTTAGTATGAGAGGGTAATAAAATGGATATAATTTCGGGAAGAAAGTGGATGTATATGAGAATAAATTTCTCACAGGAGAATAATCAGGATTTTATTAATGGGTTAGATACGATTATAAATTTTGCTGTGCAACATCCCTCTAAAATGGATGGTTCGAAAATTAGATGTCCATGTGCACGTTGTGAATCTGCCTACAGACGGTCCAAGAGCACCTCGTGAAGAAGGTGTTCACCCTCAATTACTACTATTGGAGATTTCATTACGATGTGGTGGTGTTGTCTAGTTCAGGATAGGGTAGATCGATGCATTACGATCTGCCATCAAATCCATACCAACGGATGTTGTAAGATGCGTGGGGACGAGCAATTGGTTTTGATTCTTATCAATTTGAAACATAGTATCCTGAATAATACGTTGCGCCTACACATATGCCCGAACCTCTAAATAACAAGTAGCAATAGTTCTACAATATATTACAAGCGTCTCTGTAACGAGCACCACATGCTCGGGAAGTATTAAGTTTATAAGAATTAATTTAGTTAACATCGAGCACTTGAGCGTGCTTGGTAGATGTCAAATTAATTCTGTTACCAAGCATGGTTTGGTGTGTACTTGTCAAACGGGTCGGGCCAGCCCAGGCCTAGGGCCGATGAGGCCCTATCGGGTTGAGGCCCGGCTCGGCCTATGCCCATGTCTGAAACGGGGTAGGCTAGGCCGGGTTTTTAAGATATATCTGGACCCAGCCCAGCCCAAGCCAAATTGGTAAGTGGGTCACGGGCTGGGTTGGGTCGTAGGCTGGGCTGGGTCGCGGGTTTGAATTTTTCTAAAAATTAAAAGTAACTAATTTATTTCTTTTGCAATCATAAATTCGTATTTCATTACTTTTGTTTTTTTTTGAAATACAGAAAATACATAAAAGAAAATTAGAAAATCATAAAAATAGCTAATCCGGATTATTTTGCCAATCATAAGTAAATTTTTTGGATCTTGAGTACTTGAATAGTAATAATCCGTAGTTCGAAAATCAAATCTCTTAATATCCGGTTCTTGATCTTCTTGTGCATTACTCACTAATTCTGGTTCACCGTCTTCATCTTCTTGATCGTTTCCGGCATTTTGTATATTTCTAACCTCTTCAAGTTGTTCATCTGATATTCTTCATCCCATTCTTCAAGAGCATGCAAAATTTGATGGACTTTGGGGTCAATCGAGTTCTTCTATCAGTCACCGTCCTTGCACCTGCACTAAATGCATTTTCGGATGCTTCACTAGACATTTGACATGTTAGTAGATCACGTGCAATTATAGATAAAATTGGATAATTTTTTTCTTCTATTTTCCACCAATTCAAAATATCAAAATCTTTCGAATTTTCGACCAAGTCTAAACTTAAATAATGTTCAAGTTCATTTGTTGACTTTTTACTAGCGTCATCTTTTCTCTTCTTTAGTTTATCTAGAAGTGAATAACTAGAAGAAGAACTACAATTACTACTTTTTCTAGTAGATGATGACATAGTAGTTGTTATTGTATTTTTGAAATTAGAAGTGTATGAACTAACTAATAAATTTTAAAAATCATCTAATTGTTCATTTGTTATTGGATTTTAAATACCAAGACATGAGTAAATATTCTTCAAGATAAAGTCCACAACCATCCTTTTTACATCTTGGATAAAAAAAAAAATAAGAAAAAATAGCACAAAAATGAACACTTTCATCATACTTTTTCCATTTAGTATCCATTTTTTCAATAATTTCTGTTACATTTTCCGTATGTCTATGTTCCTCAAATATTTTAACAATATTGACCATTTCACGCAACATAATATTTGAAATAGGATAGTAACAACCGGACATAATATTAGTCATATAATTAAATACTTATAAAAGGGGAACTAATATATCAATAATTTTCCAATTCATTTCACTAATCCTACTAATTCTAGAATTATTTTCTTCTTTAATATAACGTATTATTACTGAAGAATAAGGTTTAGCTTCAATTAGCATTCTATAAGTTGAAGACCACATAATCTTTACATCCATAAAAGGAATTTTAAATTTCATTTTTGCACTTTTTACCATTGTTCCATATTTTTGCAACCTAACCGATGATGAGGTAATAAATAGCAAACAATCTCTTATAAGATCTATATGAGGTCTAACACTTTGTATTCCTTCACATACACAAAGATGTAGGATATGACAAACACAACGAATATGAAAAAAATTTGCATCAAAATTTCGCTTCAAAAATTCTGTGAAAAATTCTATAGCTCTACTATTATTTGAAGCATTATCTAAAGTAATAGACATAATTTTATCATTTATTTTCCAACAATTCGAACAAGTCATAATAGCTTGATATATAGATATATAATCGTGTGGATGCTCAAGCAATGAAAATTCAATTATTCTTTTTGCTAACATGAAATTTTCATTTATCCAATGTGTCGTAACACATAAATAATACAAACCTTGTCTTCCTAGCCATAAGTCCGTAATTAATGAAATTTAGAAGTTACTTTAGAAAACAAAGTTTTTAAAGCAATAATTTCATATTCATATATTTTATAATCATCTTTATAACAAGTATTTCGTGAAATATTTCTAAAATGGGGTTGAGATTTTTTCATAAAGTTTAAAAAATAATGATTTTCTACAAAAATAAAGGGAAGTTTGGCTCATATGACCATTTTAGCTAGTTCAATTCTTACTTCATCTTGTTTATATGTATAATTTGTAATGTACCACTAGATGAAACATCCAAATTTTGTTGTCTACTATCGTCTAACAAGTTATTATCTTTCTAATTTTTTTGATGATTATTTAAATGACTAGTTAGAGTACCCGTGCCGCTATCGGGTTTAAAAGAAAATTTAGCTTTACAAAGTTTATAAATTATTTTTTCATTGTTTAAATCAAAATAATTTCACACTTTACTAGTCTTAGATCTAATTGGTGGTTTTTTAGTATAATTAGATGTTTGGGTTTCCATAAGAGTTTCTTGTTATTTTATCTTCTATTCTAAGTTTTGTTGTGACATGAATTCTAAAGGAAGTGGATCACTTTGTGGTGTCTTAGAAGATGAACTAGTAGATTTTTCCATAAATCTTTTCATTTTAACTAAACAAGCAACAAAATACCAAATAGAAATTATCTAATAGAATAATCAAATAGAATCTGAAAAAAACTGGCAGCAATGTACTAGAAATAATCGCAAAAACTGGCAGCAAATGGTGGAACAAAATTACAAAAACTAGCAGCAAAAACTCACAGCAAATAATCGATCAAAATAAAAAAAAATTATAATAAATTAAAATAGAAAATAGAAAAAAATGTGCAGAATAGAAAACATAATATAAATTATAGAATAAGGCAGAAATTGGGGGCAATAAACTAACAACAAATATCGAATCAAAATTGGCAGCAAATAATCTAAGAAATACTGGCAACAGATAAAATTGACAACAAACAAAAGAGGTCGACAAAAATACTACCACTGGGAACAAACAAATATCGAATAAAATCTGCCAACTGAAAATCGACAAAATCGGACAGAAATTGAGAATAGAAAATAAATCTAACCGATGACAATTGAAGGCAAAATCAACAACAATCGACAACAATTGCAATCGGCGACAATTGAAATTGGAAACAATTGGCGACAATTAAAATAGTTGAATTTGAAGCAGCAATCGACAACAATTGAGGTAGAAATCGAGGCCACCAATCCACAACAGAAAGCGAGAGCAATCCAAAATAGAAAATTGGCAACAAATTTAGAATTTAGAACTCAAGAATAGATAAGATGGATGAATTAAAGATGTGATTAGTTTGAACATTACCTATATTTATAGATGTTGGAAAAGAGAAGAAGAGAAAGTAAAAAATAATTGTTGCTCGTTGGAGAGTCGTTCTTCTATTCTACATCTCTCATCCTCAATTTAGGGCTTAGCTAGGTTGTAGTCATTGGACACACACAACAACCCTCATTCTTTGATTTGATTGGAATTGGACGGACCGAAGGATTGAATGAAGAATTGAAGAATAGAATAAGGGCGGAAATGACGAGAAAATATGAAGAAAGAGAAAGATAAAATAAGGAATAAAGAGAAAGAGTAAGAGAATAGAAATAATTTAAAAAATATGATTATGATGATGATGTGAGGTGTGGCTGGTTGTAGCGTGCGAGAAAGAAAGAGAGATTAAATAAATAAAAAAATTAAAAGTATGTGGTGTGGTGTGGTGGGTTGGAACTTGCCAGTTACCAACTTGGCGTGAAAAATAAGATAGAGAAAGATATGGAAACAAAAGAATTAAAAGATTATTATGATGTGGGCTTTACCTGGGCTGGGCATGAGGCTGGGTCCGGGCCGGTCTAGGGCTTAGCCGGACTTCAAACGGACTTGGGCTTGGGCCGGTCATGTGTTTAAAAAGTAGTCCAATTGGAGCTCGTTTCAATCGAGTGGCCCAGCCAAAATCCGCTTCGTTATGCTTCCGGGCCGATCCTGGGCTGACCCATTTAACAACTCTAGTTAGGTGCTCGGTAGATGTCGAATTATTTTACCGCTTTCATTTTTGGAATAATATTGGGCTTTTTTTTAATATAGGAGATTATATGATTAAACTTCCCGAAATGGGAAGCTTTTTTTTAAACTTCTGAAACAGGCAAAGACGCATGAGGCAAATGCATCTTCCCTTAAGTGAAGACGCATTTGCTTCATGCGTCTAGTGTTGAAACGGCACCGTTGCGCTTGATGGGAAGAAAGACGCATGAGGGGCAAGCGTCTTTACCTAAGATGCATGAGTGGCATGCGTCTTCACCTAAGACGCATTATCCTCATGCCCTAGATTAGGGCTCCAATTGTGTGCCGCCTCTTTCACCCTGCCGGGTAGAACTCACTGGACTTTGGCTACAATCCACCAGACTGGGTGGCTTTGTAGCCATATCCCACGTGGCCGAGTGGAGTTCTCTGGGCCATCTTGACACATCTACCCGGTCGGGTGACTAGTGCCATAGCTCCACGCGATCGGGTAGTGCCTTCTGTCTTCTTCAAATCCGTATTTTTCTCCCCTTTCGTTCCAACGAGTTGGATTTCCTGTCTATGCTATGCATTCTCACAAATACGTTAGAATAACCAAATGAGTGGAAAAACACACATAAACAACTTTAAACACCCTGTAACCTAGAGCTTATCAACCCAAAAGTGCACAACATGTTGGGTTTATCAACTCCCCCAAACTTAAATCCTTGTTTATCCTTAAACAAGACAAAGAAGAGATTTAAAAACACCACGACTAGAGGAATCGAATTCAATCACACTTCCTTCAGAATGTTTAATATAAACGAGTATTCTCCAAACATCATGCACAATACAATAAGCCAATGACACATTTTCGCTACTAACTAGTTGATCACCTTGTCAGTATGCTTCACTCAGGAGAAAAAAAGGTATAAGTGTTTGGTTCCTCACTCAAAGTGTATAGGGACGAGTATGCTCTCTTTCTCGATATGTTATACATCATCTACCATATGTTTTCTCAACCTCTTATCTGTCATCTACTATGGTGTGAACAAAGATCTAGAGTCGGGCAGGTCTTTCGATGGGTTGTAATGTTGCCTTTTTGGTCAGGTAGGATAATTTGGCTACATGTGGCAAAAAATTTACATTTGAATCTAAGTTTGATGATCACATATCACCAATCATCATACCACCTCCACACGTTTAGACTTTGTCTACTTCATTCCCATTTATTTTCTAAAAATATTGTATTTCATCATTTTCTTCTCTTTTTCATTCAATTAGTTAGACTTTGTCTAACATGTTTTTCTTTTCCTTCAAGCATTTTATCTCATGTTCAAGCACCTTTTTTTCCTTTTTTCTCCTTCATATCAATATTGTTTCTCTAACACACCAAACACAACATTTCAATGCAATTCAAGATGTAGTGAGTGTCCACTAGTTATCATTGGCTAACAATGAAAAGGCTTTAAGGCAGAAACATGGCTAACTAAGGAAATTATGTACGAAGGGTTAAAGACAAGGGGAAGCAAATGGCTGGAGGAAAGATGGCATATCTTCATTTTCTATTTCCTCATTCACTTTGTAAATTCAAGTAGAGGTCAAGCATGTTCTAGATATAAAACAAAGTATTCGAGCAAACACTCATGAACGGAAATGAAGCTCAAAATCTCACTTAGGCATAACATAATGCAAGGTAAACTAACAATTCACTACTTATGTGCCTCTTTCTTGAAGTATTACGCATTAAGTAGTAAGAATACCTAAAAATAACATTTCAAATCCCAAATCATCATAAGCAAGTCATGCTTCGATTCCTCCAAAATGTCAAACAAAAACAAACTACAAGCAAAGCAGCACGAGACACCAAATAAACACAACAAACCCACTAGAAACAAACTAAAACAAAGAAAAATAGTTAGGCAGCTGCTGGAACACAGGACGAATCACTAAAGCAGAGGAAACCACCTCAACACCCCCCAAACTTGTACAATGCAAAGCAAAGAATAAGTTTGAAAGAGAAAGGTGTGTTTGAGGATCGACCTTCACTCCTGAGGGGGTGGCGGGGGTATGGGTTCAAGGAGTTGAACCGGTCATACATGTTAGTGATCATGTTCTCCATCTGATCCATCATTTCAGTTGAGCTGTTGTTGTAGCCTTCAAAGATGTCCAAGCGTTGATTGATCTGGTTGAAGTTGTGATTCATAGTTGCTTCCAGTTGATCCAATCTTTGACTGATAGGGACATCTTCTTCCTCTCTCGCTGATTGCCGTCGTCGCCTCTACCGTCTATGGGCTGGTCCGGCTTCACCAGGGTTAGCCGGAGGAGCCATGAGCTGTAGTAGTGGTACCTCGAGCCGTTTGGGCTGTGGCATCACAAACGGCACATGCAGCCGGAACCGTGGTGCAGACTAAGGAAGATATGGAGGATTGGTGGCTACAATGTACCTAAGCACGCCTTCGTCCATTGGCCAATTTGCTTGATAGTGCCACCCATTGGCGTACGTGTTGACCGGATCGTGGAATGGAAAGTGTTCGTTTCTCTTTTGGAGAAAATAGCCGCGGAGCCAGTTGTCCACGTTAAGAAGCTTGACTTGCTTTAAAACGTCTAAAGTCAAGTACTTCTCCACCATATCCGGAATAAGATCCTCCACGTTTATGCTATAATCGAGGACGAGAGTGTTGATGATGCCACCACATCATAGAGTGCCTGAGGTCTTCCTTGCTTGCGGCTCAAGATGTTTTACAATGAAATGCCCCATGTCGAGATAGCGACCATTCAAAATGATCCACAAAAGGAACACGTCATCACTTTCAGTGCTGCCCGCTTCAAAACGGGCGAATGGCAAGTAGGTGCATACCTTTTGGAGGAATCGAAGGACCGGGTTTCTAATTTGGGAGGCCTTAGCGCGTGCGCCATTGAACCTCTCGTGTCCGCCCTCTGGAAGAGTCTTGTTGCCACCAGAACAAGGTTGTAAGGCCGTCTACGGGGCACAATTCCCAAAAGACTCTTGAATGCCGAGGTTGCGCAGCACATCGTCATCCGGATACCATGATGGCTGGACCGATAGCCTCACAAGAGCATCCCAATGGGCCCGCTTATCGGGGGTTGGCAATTGAATGCAGAAGTATCTTGGATGAGATAGATTGGCCATTTGACATACATTTGTTGGCGCTCGTGGCTTGTACTTGCTCAGGTGAGACGGTGCAGCGCCCCGACCCGGCCGCGTCCATGTCCCTGGACTCCGCGCGGTAATCCACCCACCCAGGTGTGATGGCGCGGCTAAGCCACCCGGCTGCATCGCGGTCTCTGGTCTTCCCGTGGCAATCCACGCGGCCCGGTTAATTTCTTTGATGCGCCTACCCGGCCGCGTCGAAGTTGCTGGTTTCCCCGCAACAAACCACCCTGACCGGGTAGGTGTGTTTTATGCTCTTGCGCGGCCGGGTGCTTCCTTCTGACCTTGTTCGATTCTCGATGCGAGCTACACTCGAAGGGCAACACAACAAGAAAAATAGCCAAAAACATAAAAATAAACAGAGAAAAGAAAAATACAAACTAAAGGATATCGAGTTAGGTTGCCTCCCAACAAGCGCATTTGTTTAACGTCGTTAGCCCGACGACTTCATTCCACTCAAGGTATCGAAAGAGTAAGAACAGCCACCTCATTTTGTTGATCTGAGCTATAAAGGCGCTTGAGACATTGACCATTGACTTTGAAGGTATCTCCGTTAGATACCAAGAGTACAGCAACACCATTATCCAACATCTTCACAATGGTAAACGGGCCTGGCCATTTGGACTTCAACTTCTCGAGAAAGAGTTTGAAGCGAGAATTGAACAAAAGGACGGCGTCTCCTGGAAACAACTCCATTTTCTCTATCTTCTTGTCATGGTAATTCTTCATCCGTTGCTTGTAGATAGCCGAATTCTCAAATGCTTCATTTTTAAATTCCTCGAGCTTAGGGATAAGGTATTCCTCCCCTGCTTTCGATAAGTTGAGGTTCAACTTCTTAACAGCCCAATGCGATCGATGCTCCAACTTTACCAGGAGATGACATGGCTTTCCAAACACCATTTGGTATGGAGACATCCCAATAGACATCTTGTATGTTGTTCTACATGCCCACAAGGCGTCATCAAGCTTCAATGCCCAATCCTTCCAGTTAATGTTCATCGTCTTCTCAAGGATTTGTTTGATCTCCCAGTTAGCCAACTAAGTTTGACCATTGGCTTGTGGGTGATAAGGGGTGGTCACTCTATGCTTTACTCCATAGCGTCGGAGCACGTTTTCTAGCCATTTGTTGCAGATGTGAGAACCCCCATCACTAATAAGTGCCCGTGGAGTACCAAACCGTGTGAAGATGGCCTTTTGGATGAATTTGATGACGACTTTGGAGTCATTGGTCTGCGTAGGAATGGCTTGCATCCACCTCGAGACATAGTCGATCGCCCAAAGGATGTATTGGTATCCACATGATGAAGAAAAAAGACCCATAAAATCAATACCCCACACATAAAAAAGTTCTACCTCAATTATAGTAGTCATCAACATTTTCTTCCTCTTTGATATTCTTCCCGTTCTTGGGCATGCATTACATTTGAGCACAAATAGATGGCAATCTCCATAGATGGTGGGCCAATAGACACCGCTTTGAAGCACCTTCATTGCCATTCGATTCGCTCAAAAGTGTCCCCCACTTGGGGACGAGTAGCATTGTCTCATCACATCCTCTCACTCTTCTTGAGGCACACATCTTATTATCAAATCTGCGCACCTCCTATACATATAGGGCTCTCCCACAAGTAGAAATTGACATAATTGAAAAATTTCTTCTTTTGATGCAACTTGAGGTCATCAGGATTACCTTGGCTGCTAGAAAATTAATGATATTGGCATACCAAGGAGATGTGTCTTGTGTGAAGAACAATTGCTCATCGGGAAAACTCTCATTGATGGGTCTCCTTAAATATTCTCCCTTGATGGGCTGTTCCAATCTCGACAAGTGGTCGACTACCACATTTTCACAACCTCTTCTATCCTAAATCTGTACATCAAACTCTTGTAGAAGAAGAATCCACCGAATTAGCCTAGGCTTTGCATCATTTTTGGCGAAAAAGGTGGTGGACGGTTGCATGATCGGTGTAGACAATGGTCTTGGCTCCTATGTTATAAGAACTAAATTTGTCCCATGCATAGACCACTGCTGGCATTTCCTTCTCTGTGGTTGTGTAATTGGATTGAGCTGAATCCAAGGTATAGTAAATCACTCGAAATAACTTGTCCATTTTCTGCCCCAAGGCGGCTCCAACAACGATGCCACTAGCGTCACATATGATCTCGAAGGGTTGTGACCAATCCGGCGAGATGAGTACAGGTGCACTTACTAAAGCCTTCTTTAGCTTTTCAAAGGCCTGCAAACAATCATGAGTAAAAGTAAATGCAGTTTTCTTTTCAAGTAAATGGCATAAATGTTTTGCAATTCTAGAAAAATCCTTGATAAACCGCCTATAGAACCTGGCATAGCCTAAAAAACTCCTAACGGACTTCTCGTTGGTGGGAGGTGGGAGGTGCTCAATTGCCATGACCTTAGCCCTATCGACCTCTAATCCCGCTGCTGAAATCTTATGTCCAAGCACAATGCCATCCCTCACCATGAAATGACATTTTTCCCAATTCAATATAAGATTGGTTTCTTCACAACGCTGCAAAATTTTGGTGAGATTTTCAAGATAATTATCGACTAAAGTTCCAAAAATAGAAAAATCAAACATAAAAACCTCCATAATATGCTCATTCATGTCATTAAAAATTGCCATCATGCATTTTTGTAAAATAGCGGGAGCATTACATAACCCAAAACACATTCTCCTATAAGAAAATATACCATAATAACAAGTAAAAGCATATTTGTGTTGGTTCTCGGGGGTTATCAAAATTTGGTTATATCAGGAATATCCATCAATAAAACAATAGTACTCATATTCGGCCGATCTATCTAGCATTTGATCAATAAATAGAAGGGGAAAATGATCTTTCCTAGTAGAAGCATTCAAGGAATGATAGTCTATACGGACTCTCCATCCAGTTACCAACCTAGTGGCTATAATCTCATCGCCCTCTTTCCTTACTACCTCTTGCATTATAGGATTAAATCTTCTTTGATTTTGGACCCTAGTCTTATAATCATCTTCTAACAAAATCCTATCCATGCAAACTGATGGACTAATCCATTTCAAATAAGAAATAGACCAACCTATAGCCGACTTATGCTCCCGAAGGACTCTAAAAAATCTATCAAGCTCAGTTATAGTAAGGGAAGAAGATATAATCACCAAGTAAGTATCATATTCTCCTAGTAATGCATACTTGAGGTGTGCGGAAACCTTTGATGATGCTTTCTATTCCCTCATAATCGTCTTTCTCATCTTTCAATGGTAGGAATGACGCTTCATGATTTCTTTTGATGAGTCTAGAAAACCTACAAAATCCAATAAATCGGAATTAGCATTCACCAATTCATAGTGATGGGAAGAATAATGTGAATGAAATAAGCAATGCGCCAATGGATCTTGTGGAATATATATGGCTTGAGCAACTTCATCCACACAAGAATCCACCACTTGAATGTATTTGCAAAATTCCATTGCACAACTAGACTCGTCTTCGTGGAATTGCATGGCTTTGTAGATGGAGAATGTCACACTTTCATCATTGAGACGAAGTGTAAGTTCTCCCTTTGACACATCAATCATTGCCTTCCTCGTGGCAAGAAAATGTCTTCCTAAAATGAGTGGGACATTATGGTCTTCCTCCATGTCTAGCACAACGAAGTCTACCGGGAAAACGAAGTCACTCACTTTGGCTAGAAAGTCTTCAATCATGCCCATCGGGTGTGTGATGGTCCTATCCGCCATTTGAAGAGTGATTGTGGTTAGCTTCAAGCATCCAATCTTCAACTTTTTAAAGAACGAAAATGGCATGTGATTGATGCTAGCGCCCAAGTCACACAAAGGCACTACAACTCTCCGACAAGTTGACCGTCTCATACTCCTCCCATCTTCTTTTCTCGGAGAAGCTCATCCATACTTGGGTTTTTGGACTCGTCAATCACACCATTACTCACATTGAAGTCAGGAGGGGGTTGGATGGCATTATTCTGGTTCCCATAGGAGAGATTTGGATGTTGATGGTTATCCGAATAATAATTGTTACCTCCTTGTTGATCCCGGTAGTTATTGAACCCTCTTTGGCCTCCTTGGTTAATGTAGTTGACATCTTCAACCATTGTTTGAGATTCTACCGGTTCAACTCGTTGAACCGTTAAGCCTTTAATTCTTGTATTCAAAGCAGCTACTTGTCCCACTATAAGGTTCATAGGATCGGCTTCGGAAGTTGTGGCCACTCTTTTCATAATTTGCATTTGACGTTCACCCGGCCATTCATAGCTTGTCGTAGCATGTCTTCAATTACTTTGATGGCTGCCTCATGTCCCTTGTTTAGCAATGATCCTCTAGCCGCTGCATCTAAAAGCCTCTTCACATCGATGTTGCACCCGTGGTAGAAAATGCACCCTTGGTGATCATCGCCAATTCCATGATTTGGGCACTTTCTAAGCATCTTTCAGAGCCTTTCCCATGCATCATAAAGAGACTCCTGATCCCGTTGATGAATTGAGTAATCTCCAACTTAAGCTTCAAAGTCATACCGGGAGGGAAAAATTTATTCAAGAACTTGTGAATCAAGTCCTCCCAACCAGCGACCGATCCCGGAGGTAGAGACTGGTACCATTGCTTTGCCTTATCCTTAAGTGAAAACGGAAAAAAGACGTCTCCGAATGCATATTCGGGTCCTCGGTGACTCTTCCTCCATACTAATTCTATTGGACCATGGATATTAATGCCGGTTTGAGTTCAAACTTGTTGGCATTAGTCCGTGGTCCAATGGGTTGTCCTACTATCCCATCGTGAGCAAACAATTCCTGGATGGAAATTTCTTCGGCTCGTCGTCGAGCTGCCTCTTGATCGGCAAATTGTTGTTGTACTTGTTGCAATTGAGCTTGGAGTTGGAACATCACTTGGTCGGGTGTCAAATGAGCTGCCATTCTATTCTGTAGTGAGTTTCTCCGTCGACAAGATGCTTCTATTTCTGGATCTATAGGCTCTTCAGGTCGCCCTTGAGAACGTGTGCGCATGCAATCCCATGTCAACAAAACACAAAACACGAATTAGGATGGACGCACGAAGTAAGAAGAATAAGAAAGGAAATATAAAAGAAAAATAAATTAAAACACATTTAAATTAGCGATTTCAATTTTATCACGATATTAGAAATGTAGTAAAAATAGTCCCCGACAACGGCGCCAAAAACTTGACTCGTCCTAATTAAGGTTGATTATTACTTGCAAATATACAAGGTTTAGTAGCATAGGACAAGCAAGAGTATCGTTTTCCATATAGACTATTATACCAATTCTAAGTATTGCAATTCAGCATCAATTCCAATCTAAACACCGATATTGGATAAGAGCAAAAGATCGAGCACTACTAAGTAGAAAACTGAATTTAAATTTAATAAAGGGAACTTAAGTAAGAGTGACAAGAGATTAATGAAATGTTAACAAGGGTAGTAGTTCCTATGGATCCAACAACATTACAACTCATATATTCTTGACAAATGAATTCTATGCAAATTGAAGGCTCAATAAATATTAAGGCAATCACAAATATATGGTCACATCTTCTCTCGAAGTATCTAACACGTAGATTACATATCAATACCCAAGCATCCTTAAAGTAATTAGTTGTAACTCCCAAAAGCATAAAAGATTTAATCATTCACAAATGATCTCAAATTTCTCAATTATGTTGATTAATGTGTTGATTAATCATTCATCCATATATTACTACTCATGTTTCAAGTCTTGTAGAAACATAAATAATTTCCTCCTTAGGATAGCAAATCGAAGAAAGCATCAAGCACAAAGATAATTAAAATCAAATCAAGAACATAGCATAGAATCCAAAATGAAAGTTTATATGAATCTATAATGTGTCTTCTCAAAGAAACTACTAAAAACCTAGCCCAACATATTCTCTAAGAACTTAAAATCAAAAATTAAAGAAGACATTGAGATAGGTTGATACACCGAGGAGTGGTAGATTTCTTCAGTGGATATTCTTCTTCTAGCCTCCCAAATGAATCCCCTTCTTCTTTTTTCTTTTTTCTTTTTTCTCTAGCTTCAAGTGGTGATTTTGCTCCAAATGTAGTGTTTCATATCTGAGAAATAGGGGTTGGGAACCTTAAAACCGTGTGTTTGAGGGGTTTCTATAGATATGGACTGAGCTGGGCCTAGATTAGGGCTCCATTGTGCGCCGCCTCTTTCACCCGGCCGGGTGGCTTAGGTGGTCGAGTCCTACCCGGCTGGGTAGAGCTCCCTGGGCTTTGATTGTAGAGAGACACGGCCGGGTGGTGCAAGTGGTCGAGTCCTACCCGGCCGGGTAGAACTCCCTGGACTCTGACTGCAATCCACGTGGCCGGGTGGCTTTGTAGCCACATACCACGCGGCCAGGTAGAGTCCTCTGGACCATTTTGACACATCTACCCGGTTGGGTGACTAGTGCCATGGCTTCACGCGGTCGGGTAGTGCCTTCTGTCTTCTACAAATTCGTATTTTTCTCCCCTTTCGTTCCAATGAGTTGGATTTCCTGTCTATGCTATGCATTCTCACAAATACGTTAGAATAACCAAATGAGGGGAAGAACACACATAAACAGCTCTAAAACCCACTGTAACCTAGAGTTTATCAACCCAAAAGTGCACGGTATTTCTGGTTTATCAATGCGTTATCAACCTTTTTCTATAAATCTAGGCTGCTAGCTTCAGACACGCACAACACACAATTACTATTCTAAATTTTCGTTGTAATTTTGAGATTCAGCTTCAGACACGCACATCCAATTTTTGAAAAGTTTTGTTGAAATATTTGAGTAAGGTATGATTTTTAATCTACTTTAATGTATTTTTGAAGTTATTTATATTGTCATATGTGTAATTAGTTTGAATTTATTTTATTGTAAAATATATTTACAAAACTAGGGTTTACTAATATGTTGAAAAATGTTAGAGTTTATGAAAGTATTGTATTTACAAACAATACATTATTTGATAAATGTAGTGTTTAGAAACATGCTAATAATAGACTAATTGCAGGAATTATGTCGTTGTATGTGATGTTAGATTGGAATTATGTCATTGTATTGAATTTGAGTATTTTATATGATGAATTGGTCATGATGATTTGTGAAAGGTTGAGAATAAAAATGCATCAACAAAAAATATCAATAATATGGAGACGTCTTGTAGTTTTGAGAAATGGATACACCTATGTAGGCATGCCACTTGATGAAGAATGCATGCAATATATTTTCAGTGATGGTGCTAAAATTGGTCAAGTTGAACTCATGATTGAGTTTACAACAATTACTCAACAAGAATTTCAGACAACCACTGTTTATGAAGCAGGGACGTCTAGGAGGGACGAACATCTAGAGCAAGAGGATTTGGAGATGAGTCATGAATTAAATGTTGAAGGTATAAATTTGAGCTACAATTCTGATGGTGAAGACAACACATATGTTCCGGAGAATGAAGCAAATGATAGTGACAACATAGATTCTGGTGGCTCATATCTGTGTTATCCTTCATGAGCAGAGGATTCAGATAGTTTTAAACATTTTAGTGATGAATCAGATAAAGATTCTTGTGATGATGAGATATTTGTTGCATCTAAACCTTATACTCCGACTGTGCGTGGGAAAGAAGCAGTTCCACAATATGTGAATATGAGGTCAGAGTATTTCCGATCTGTACCCAGTGAAGTTGGATGGTGTAGTGCACCTATTTTTTATGGTAATGCATAAAACACATGGTATCGGGATGAGAGTAATCCCACACATATCGGGTTGGGCATAAAGTTTGATAGCAAGCTACATTTGAAGACTGTTGTAACTTTGTGGCATTCGGAAGCTGTGCGACAGTTTGTGGTTGTGGAAAGCAAAGGGAAAAGATGGCATGCCATATGCAAATTTATGTATGGGTTGCAAGGTCGATCTAGTCAGACTGGGCTGAAATATAGTTGGGAGATACAAGAAACATTGCGAAAGCATGATGGAAGATAGGAAATAAGAACGTGTATTAATGGGCGCACTTGTCTTGGTCATCGAAATTCAAGAGGGCACGCTAAATTTACCTCAGGAATGATTGCTTTGTGTGTTGGGCATGAAATTGAAAATGATGTTGATTACAAGCCGTCAGCCATTAAGAAACACGTGGAGGACAAATACCACGTGGAATGTAACTACAAAAAAGCCTAATATGCTCGTAGGAAGGCAATTGAGCTTGTATATAGCGGGTGAGAGGGCTCATTTAGAGAATTGCACAAATATATGGCTGAATTCCAAATGCAGAATGCTGGTACGGTTGTTCAGTGGTTCCGAGATGAGAGATTGAGCTTCGGAACGAACAAGATTTTCAAGTATGTATTTTGGGCATTTGGGCCAACTCTATTCGCATTTCAAACATGCAAACCAGTTATAACTGTTGATGGGACACACCTAAGGGGAAAACTAAAAGGTAAACTACTTATTGCAATAGGTTTTGATGCTAATAACAAATGTTTGTCTGTTGCATATGCTATTGTGGATGAAGAAACCAATCACAGTTTTAATTGGTTTTTAGGCCTTGTTAGAAGTTATGTAGCAATTGATGATAGACAGTTGTGCATAATATCTGATAGGCACCACAGAATAATAAATGCCATGAATCTGAGGTATGAATTGACAACAAGCACCAAAAGCCCATCACAGATATTGCTTGGTGCACGTAAGGAAAAATGTGTTGCAAACGTACAAGGGCGTAAAGGTGAAAAGTTTGCTATGGGCAATGGGTATTGAAACACAAAAGCGCAAATTCGACAAACGAAGGCGTGCACTTGTAACTTTTAGTGATGGGGTTGTGAGGTAACTCGAAGATTTAGATAGAGCGAAGTGGATTCGGCATACGACAAATGTCATAGAATGGGTGAGGCTACAACTAATATGGTAGAGACTACAACAATGTGTTGAAAGGTGCACGAGAACTACCAATCAGAGCTTGCATTAATTTTGACACTGTGGAGGACTATTGAATGGTTCATTAGCATAACAACGGAAGCACAATATTGCGAAAGTGACTTGACCCCATGGGCCTAAATAAGGTGAACGAGAATGATGCAAGAGGCCAATGACATCATGTTAGGCGATGTAACATACAGCAAAGGATTTATGAGGTCCGAACTAGACAGCGAATTGCTGGAAAAGGTAGAAATACTCACATTGTCGAGTATATGAAAGGAAAGTGCACATGTGGAAAGTGACGGACGTGGAAAATACCCCGTTCTCATGTTGCAGCAATAGTTCGACATCATGGTGATGATATGTTTGATCTTGTTCATCGTCTGTATCACAAAGAGGTTTGGATGTAGCAATATTATGGATTCTTCAATCCACTTAGACACCCAGATTATTGGGATGAGAGTGATTGGACCTTAGAGTGTGCGCCTTCGCGGCTACTGCCTCGTTCCCATGGTCGTTATAGAAGAGGAAGGATACCAAATCCGATGAATGTCTGTGTACCCGCCCAGCCAAGAGCATCACGTCGCTGCAAAAATTATGGCCAAACTGGGCATGACAGGAGAAACTGTTCCACCTAACATACTTGATTATTGTTATTTGTTGAATGTTGTAATTTATTGTTATTTGTTTCTTAATGTTGTAATTGTTTGTTGTTACTGGATTGTTGTTTGTTTACTTAAAATTGAAATCTGAACAATCCAAAGACAAATCCAACGTGAAATCCAAACAATCCAAATACAAATCCAAAGTGAAATCCAAACAATCCAAATACAAAGCCACTGAAATCCAAACAATTAAAAAAATAATAATCAAAACAATAATCTTCCGATAGGCACTAGGTGTGTGATTGCTTGGTGTTTTGCCTTTGTTATCATGTTTAGACTTTCATGAAAAAAAGCCCCTCAATGTTTGGCTAACGCTTAATCCTGAGATAGTGAATGTCGTGTTTCTGGAATAGGTTCCAAACCAGCAATCTCAGCATCATCCTCAACAGCATACTCAGCAGCCTCCTCATCGGCCTCCTCATCAACCTCCATCTGCACACTAACAAAATATGAATTAACCTATCATCTGTGTGTCTGATAGTCTTTATGTGGTGTCCATGGCTCGTTAGATGTCTTCTCGAGTGGCCAAAGCTCCCATTCCTGAGAAGATGTATGCTCGTGGGGCCAAGGCTCCGATCCCAAGGGCGGGGGAGGCACAAACTCAGGTTGGGGTGCTGAGGCTGTGCCTACAGTTACTGCCATGTTAGGGTATATAATGAAAAGCAAGCTTTGAGCTGCTTTGTACTTGTAAATCCTTATTTTCCAATTTATGAGAAGATTATTGTTTTGTCACATTGATTTTTTTTCATATTGTTTTTCTTATAATTCATTATAAATAAGTAAATAAGTCTAAGACTTTTGCATTATAGACTGAGTGCTGATTAGGTTATCACTAAAGGTTTCTCAGTCGGTTTCTTGCAAAAGAAAAACTAAGTTTCACAGCCCAGATAGACTTAGACAATCTATCACGAAAAGTTGCAGTGTTAGTGCAAACGTTTACTAGCATTGGTAAACAAAAGACACTGCTGTGGTATAGCACTGAAAGGATTCACGTGAGATAATTATTTCTTGCTTATTACTGAAAGACGAGGTCTCGGTCATATTTATTTCTTAATATTTGCATATAACATTGAGCATACGTTATTGATTATGCACTGCTTTAATTTATCAAAAGGTGCGGACTTTACATAGCCCAAGAATCCTGATATCTTGGGCAGTGGTAATTAATAACTAAGAGGTGCTAGGATTGTTATTACATTGAATCGTGTCACGGGTGAGTCCGGGTTGATAATATCCCCAAGAAAAGTTCAATGAAAGGTTTCATTATACAGAAGCCCGGCCGGCTTGGATTTTATTCCAAAGTATAATAAATAAAGAATTTTGAGTTGGAGCACTCTTGGTAAAAGATATTAATTAATTAAAACCAGCAGCATGTTTAAGTTAATTAATGGATATTAGAATTTTAAACACGAGAAATAAATTAATTAAAAAGGAAGCCCAGATTTTCTGTAATTTGGATTTGGACGAGTAAGCCAATATTAATTTCTATAGTGGTACAAATTAATATTTTGTTGGGCTAACATTAAATTGAGGCTCAATTTAATTAGTAAAGTTTAACAGGGAGGCCTAGCTAGCTTGGATCCATAATCTGGCCCATTATAACTCTATATATAGGAGAAAGGAATGAAGAGAACTCACTTTAACTTAAACCTAGCTAGCAAATTTTGAAAATTACACTAGCACACACAACTACAATTTTCGAAAATTGCTAGGTTTTAAACCAAGTTCTTTGTTCTCTTGTTTCTCTTTCAAGTCCTATAGGTTTAATAGCTATTGTTCCCACCATAATATTCAAACCTAGGAGTAGGAGCAGATTAGAAGATCAAAGGTTAAAATCATTCAACTCACGTGGAAAATGAGCAAGCCATGGAATCTTTGGAGATTCAACAAAGGTAAAATTCGAAAACCAACTAGAAGCATGTTTTAGGATTTAAAATTCCTTTAATGCATGCTTACTTGCATTCTAGTACAAAGTAGGATGATTTAATTGGTAAAAGAATTTCTTATATTAACCTAGTAGATCTCGGGAAGGGGATTCCTTCAATGGAATATTTAAAACCACAACAATTGGTATCAGAGCCGGATCTAGGCACTGATATAAGAAAATTCTTAAATTAATTCCTGTTTTTCCTTGCCTGATATTCGTTGTTTTATGAATTGCTTGGAGTGAATGCTTGTTGGTTTTCTTTTCGTTGTTTTTCAGTAATTGTAAACCTACGAGGGTTGACCGTGGTACATTAGGTTCTTTTTTTTCATTTTTTATTATTTTGTAAACGAAGACGAAGAACACAAAAAACGAAAATGAATGTCGGATCCGGGCCACGACATCACGTCGTGGAGCCCCAACCGAAAATGACACCAGCACTCTGTCGTCCAGAGGCTGCCGGTGCCGCATGCTAGGGTGCAATGGTGCACCGCGTGCGGCGCCGAGAGCCTAGGCGAGCGACGGGTAGGTTAGACCGGGCGCGGCAGGCGCGAGAGCTGGACATGGCCAAGGGCTTGGCCCTTGGCAAGCATGGTTAGCAGCCTCGGCAGCCAAGCGCAAATCGTGGGCGGAGGGAGAGAGGCGCGAGGGGCAGGGCATGGCTGAGGCTCTGTGCCTCGGCAAGCACGGCCTGCAGTCCCTCGGCAGCCTAGCGCAGACGGACGACATGCATGGGCGCCGAAATGGGCGAGACCGAGAACTGCCATCAGCAGATCTCGCACGTTAGCTTCAGCAACCGGTGGCGATGTCAGGCCAGAAGCCAACGCGTGCGCACGCAGGGAGAGCGAGGCTGGCTGAGTTTCTCAGCAGCGCCCAAGCGAGCGCGCACGGTCGTAGGGTGTCGGGTGCGCATCTTGCGCGGGCAACGGACACCAGGCTAGCGGACAATGCAAGCAAACAGCGCGGGCGGGCAAGTGATCGCTCGTAGCGCGGGCGCCTTGTGGCAGCGCTGGCCGATATTTCTCGGCAGGCAGGCGGGCGAGCATGTGGCGTCAGGCTAGCGAGCGGGGCAAGACTGGCCAAGTTTTCTCGGCTGCTTCTGGCACCTAGTCGAGCGACGGTGCCACTCAGCCCGCAAGGCGTATGCGCGATGGGCGGCCATGCGGGGCGACGGGCGTGTGCAATGCGCACGTCCGAGGGGCAGACGGCTAGGTGGCTACGAGCGACGGCCTGTCCGAGTCTTTTGGCATGTTTCATCCAACCTTGTCCGACTAGTGGGAGCGGCGACGAGCGGCGGCAGGCAGCTGCTAGGTGAATTAGGTGAAAGTTTGTTAGGTCAAATCTTTCATCTTAATCAAATATAATCTTATCGATATGGTTAGATTTGGAAAATCTATCCAATATATCAAATCATATCTTTAGATATGATTATATCTTATCTCTTAGATAAGATTTGATTTAAATCTAGGTTGTTAAGATTTGATAAATCTATTTTAGATTTAATCAAATTTT
>JAYDZE010065849.1:0-25453 GCA_034509125.1 Monilaria moniliformis | reverse complement strand
GGATTTTCGGTTTTTCGGATAATTTTATGAAATTTCGGTTTTTTCGGTTCGGATCGGTTTTCATAGTTCGGATTTCGATTTTTCGAGTTCGATTTTTCAGGTAATTCGGTTCGGTTTTAATTTTGAATATGCTATATCATCCTTATAAATTATATTCGAAATTCTAAGCAACTAATGACTTCATCAAATGCAACAAAAATGTTTGGTATTATCTTAGTGCTTATATTTTCATTTTTTTGTTCTTTGTAGCTCATATATCTGTTTTTTTTGGTATTGTTAGTTTGAATTTGTCAATTTGGACTAACTTCATTGGATCGAAATACAACTCTATATGAAAATTAATTTATTTGGTAAATTTGTAGGCGTCTTGATAATTATAAATGAGTGAAATAATCTATTTACACCTAGATTAACATATTTCTTTTTATTTTGACTAGTAATTATGAGTATGCAAAACAGGTATCTTTGCATAATTGTCACTCAAATTAACGTATGAGGCAACTCTTGCAAAGTCCAAAATCCATGCCACTCAATGAGCGCATCAAATAACTGAATTTTGTGAACCAATAGGAATGTGTTAATTGATCAACAGAAACGAAATTCATGTGATGTGATTCAGCTATGAAAATTCGGTGTTTTTTGGTTGTTTATGTGACTGTAAAAAAAAATTCAGAAAAGAAGGTGAAGAAGAATCGCAGACGCAAATTGTGTAGAGAGGGAGAGGGAGAGGGAGAGAGAGAAAGGTGTAAATTAGCGTCTTATGAAGGTGAATCGTGAGTTAATTGCTGTCTTTCCCTCAGATTTATTAACTAGATTAAACAATGTTTTTTATGCGAACTGAGAGAGAAGACAATTTATTACGGGTTTGCTTTTTTTAAAATCCCAAGATTATTTATATAATCCTCATGTCATGTGCGGGAATTTATATATAATCCAATCTTGCAATACCGTCCGTCCGTCCACGTGGAGATAAGCCTTTCTTCTCCCTTTCCGGCTGCAGTTTCTGGAAATGGAAATGGCTGCCCTCACTCACCTCTCCGCTTCTTCACACAAGCCGCTTTCCCCTCTTTATTCCTCTCCCTCACAACTACTCGCATCCACAGTCCCCCTGCGTCGCAGAATTCGCTGCTCCGTCGCCGAGGGCCCCGCCGCCGTTTCCCCCTCTTCAGGAACCACCTACGGATCACTTCTCGACTGCGTGATTGTCGGCGGTGGAATCGGCGGCCTCTGCATCGCGCAGGCCCTCTCCACCAACCACCGCAACTCCAATTTCGTGCTCACGGAAGCCAGAGAGCGCGTCGGAGGGAACATCACCACCGTCGAGAGGGATGGCTATCTCTGGGAGGAAGGCCCTAACAGCTTCCAGCCCTCCGATCCCATGCTCACCATGGCGGTGCGTCTCCCCCTCCTCGTTGATTTTGTTGAATTTAATAGTTGTCGTGGTTGATTAGGGCAAGTGTTTGTAGAAATTGATTGTTATCGTGGTTAGTTTAGGGATATTGATAGTTATCGTGGTTGATTAGGGCAGGTAGACAGTGGTTTGAAGGATGAGCTGGTATTGGGGGACCCCGATGCGCCTCGTTTCGTGCTGTGGAATGGGAAGCTGAGGCCGGTACCTTCCAAGCCCACCGATTTGCCATTCTTTGACTTGATGAGCTTCCCTGGGAAGCTCAGAGCTGGTTTTGGTGCAATTGGCCTTCGCCCGCCCCCACCAGTTTGTTCCCTCCCTCTCTTTCGTTTTCTCCTATTCTGTTTTCTCCTTCCTGCATTGTATTCTCACCACTTGAGGTTTCGCCGAAGGCAACAGGGGCGTGAGGAATCGGTTGAAGAGTTTGTCAGGCGTAACCTCGGTGACGAAGTCTTTGAGCGCTTAATAGAGCCTTTTTGCTCTGGTATTCCTCTCCTCTCACATTCTCTAGGCACTTGTTTATTTATTCTTTTTAAACACTAGCACATCTGAAGCCGAGAGAGTTTGGGCATTGAAGAAGACGATTTAGTCTCTTTCTTAGCAAACTTGTTGCGAGCTTAACAATGTCTTCTTAATTGGTTCCTTGCTAGTTTAGCACTTGTTCATATTCTGATTGGCATTGTTAAGTTATACCGTTTGGCATTTGCTAATACCAGCTACATTAGGAGGTAGACAACCTGTTTTTCTTCAAGAAAATGAGGAATGGTTCAAAATGCCAGTTAATTACTTGCAATTAGACATTTGGTGTTTTTTTTTTGTAGATCACTAGATTTCACTAATTAGAGATATCACTGGTTGATGGCAGTTATTGATTTTAGTTGAGGATTGACATTTATGGATAACCTTTTCAAACTGCAGTTCGGTCTTAAAAGAAAAAATCTTTTACATCATATTCAAACGCTAGGCGTGTATGTCTTGATTGGTGATTCTAGATAGAAGCTTATAAGATTTTCTAGATAAGTTGTGCCAGATTCCCTTTTATTCCTAAGTCATAATATTACTGATTACATGCAATACATGGCTCAAGGTCCATAAACTTTGTGAATGAATATCATTATCACATATCTGTTTTTGGGAAGGTGTTTATGCTGGGGATCCTTCAAAGCTAAGTATGAAAGCTGCATTTGGGAAAGTCTGGAAATTGGAGCAAACTGGTGGTAGCATAATTGGAGGAACCTTTAAAGCAATCCAAGAGAAGTCTAGCAGCCCTAAGCCACCTAGAGATCCGTAATTACATTCTTAGAATGGCCATTCCTGTGTTTGATTATCTTAATTGCGCGTGAGTATTGAGAATTTAAATTAAGTACATCTCCAGGCGCTTACCAAAACCAAAAGGCCAAACAGTTGGGTCGTTCAGAAAGGGCCTAGCAATGTTGCCTAATGCAATTTCATCGAGGTACTCATCAGTCCTTTGATACATTAAAAGAAACCCACATACTTTTCTTATTTTTGCACACAGAATTCTCTGATTAATGCTTTCTATGTTCAACAAGGTTTTGCAATACACTAGGTTTGTTTTTTTTTAATTTTTTTTTAATTTTTTTTTTAAATATGAATTTTAGTAATTCTAGAAGAAACACACATACTTCTCATGCATTTCTCGTAATTCTAGCTTAGGAAGCAAGGTCAAGGTGTCATGGAGACTTACGACCATCTCTAAGCTGGACAATGGATGTTACTTGTTGACATACGAAACTCCCAATGGAACAGTGTCTTTGCAGAGTAGAAGTGTTGTGATGACTATTCCTTCCTATGTGGCAAGCAACATACTACGCCCGCTTTCGGTATGTACAGTAAATTTTCTTCTCACATTATTCTCAATGCACTTATCCCAGAGAATTGGTACTAAAACTGTCGAAACTCCATCCGCCTTACCACCATGAAAGGAGCTGCTGAATTTTATGGAGGGTTGTAGATCTTGGTATATGATCCTACATGTTCCAGTATTTTGTGTCAGCTGTTTTATGTGTTAGCTTTTCCTACAATATTGTGTGTGCCTCTATATTTCTGCCTGCAAAGAGATAACTTCAGAAAATAACTATTTCCTGTCCAATCGTTTGCAGGATATTGCAGCTGACGCATTATCAAAATTTTATTACCCACCTGTTGCTGCAGTCACCATTTCATATCCAGAAGGAGTAATTCGTGAAGAATGTCTAATTGATGGTAAATTAAAGGGGTTCGGACAGTTGCATCCACGTTCTCAAGGGGTTGAAACTTTAGGTACATCCACAAAGTTTATTCATTAATTACTGTACTAACTTTCCTGTTACATTACTGGATGGTATGCATGCAAAAAACTGTGTTATGAGCATTATTCAGAATTTCTGGTTTAGTGCAACCTGAAGCTCTGTATGCCAATGTAATAACTTGTTTGTTGTTTCACTTGATCCAACAGGAACGTTATACAGCTCATCACTGTTTCCTAATCGTGCCCCACCTGGCAGAATTCTTCTTTTGAACTACATCGGAGGAGCTATGAATCCTGGAATTGCAAATAAGGTACAAAGCGTGTTAACTAGTGCAGCTGCTATTGATGTTAGAAACTAGAAGTGCTACAGAAAAACAAACAGATTATATGTAGATTTCCTTAGAAAATTGTTCCTGTAAGTGGTTGTAAGTTGATTAAGTTGTTGGTTGTTGTTTGATCAGAGTGAGAGCGAAATTGTGGAATCAGTGGATCGTGACCTGAGAAAGATGCTTATAAAGAAGAATGCAGCAGATCCACTAGTCCTGGGGGTACGTGTGTGGCCACAAGCGATTCCACAATTTCTTGTAGGTCACTTTGATCTGTTGGATAAGGCCCGAAGTGGTCTGAGCAATGAGGGATGTAAAGGCCTGTTTCTCGGGGGTAACTATGTGTCTGGTGTAGCGTTGGGCAGATGCGTGGAGGGTGCTTATGAAGTTGCAGCAGATGTGACAAAATTTTTGTCAGAAAATGTGTATAGGTGAAGTCGTAGAATTGGTTCCCTGGACCCTAGTGCAAGGCTGTGTTTGCATTTTCCATTTTAGAAGTGAAATTGAGCTTGTTTTCTAGTAAAAGTAGATTGCAAGAATTGGAGTTGAATAATATGACTACTCATTCTTTGCATATTGATTGTTGTTAGCAGTGGCGTAATCGTGAAGAGCTTTTCAAAGTCACTATACCATACATACAAAGTCGCAATTACTAAATTACATTCATCTCCATTAAGGGTCTACTTTGATTTATATTATTTTTTCAACGATAAAAAGAGGGTAACTAATACTATTTTATAATTATCTTAACTTAAATGATACATAATTAATTTTTTCTTTTATTTGATTTAAAAACAAAATAAAAAGAAATAAAAAATTCAAATTTGAAAAAGATGGGAATTCGACCGTTGAATTTGTTACTACTTGAAGCTTTTCGAATCCAAACACACCGCACCGCACCGCACCACACCGCACCGCGCATGATGTCCTCAGCCAGACGCCATGGTTGGCAGCGACCTCTCCACCCCTTACAGGTACCCCATTTTCCATTCTTCATTTCTACCGGTTTATGTTGAGCTGGTTTCCGATTTTTACGTTGATCTCATTCATTGTTCATCTGTGTCCTCAGCAAATTTTAGAAAGCTGATTTAGGTTTTGACATTGTTTATGCTGTGCTGCAGATTATGGGGATGTCGGTTTTCTGCTTCTTAGTCGCTGCTTTTTATTGCTTCCTAGCGCTATTTCTCGGCAATCGAATTGCAGAGATCACAATCGACACTCTCTTCTCCTTTGCGGTAATTTTATCTTAAATTTGCATAGTTATGTGTATCTTCAGCTGCTGTATACCTGATATGGCTTTCCTCTGTATCAATTTTATGCCTCCCCTAGGCACTTTCTGCAGCACTTCTCTTTATTAGATGTGCAGCAACTGATCCTAGTGACAAGCTTAGGTTCAGATTTAGAAAGAAGAAGAAAAAGGGCGACGCTATCGGGCTTGCCAAGCTTAATTACGGCCACCTCTTGAGTAAGATCTTGTCAAGGTTTTTCAAAAGGATTGAGTGCAAGATTCTCCGGACTTGCATAAGGAGGAAGTACCTAGATCCTTGGAATACCTCGAGGTTTCAGATCAAGCAGCCTCTTATCCCATTTCCCCTTGTCCTCGAGGATGATTCTCTCGCGCCTAATCCAAAAGATGACGACGTCTCTTTCTGTTCCCTGTGCGACTTTGAGGTCAATGAGCTACGCAATTTCTTTATTTGGATGTGAGTCTGCTGCGTGCTGAGCTTTTATTCCCTGACTCCTCAGGTTAACAAGTATAGCAAACACTGCAGGACTTGCAACCGTTGTGTTGAGGGATTTGATCACCACTGTAGAGTAAGATTAATTATCTCGGATTATGGAAACTGCACCTTTCTTCTCTACTATCTACTGTTTTTTAATGGAGGGCTTTCACCTTTTGATTGGTATAGTGGTTGAATAACTGCATTGGGAAAAAGAACTACACAACCTTCATTTTTTTGATGGTCTTTGTCCTAATAATGGTTGGTAAAATTCTCCTGTTTTTGCCATCATTCTTTAGTATATGGTTTTAACATGAATTGCTAAATGGTAAACTGTTTTTCTGCTTCAGCTTACTATAGAAGGTGGAACTGCTGTAGCAGTATTTGTTCGGTGCTTTGCTGATAGCAAGGGCATAGAACGAGACTTAATAAAAAACTACACTGCGAAATTCCCTAGAGGAGTGCTTGCTGCCCTATCTGTAATGTGCTAGTTCTTTCCCATCAAAAATAAGTTTGTCATCAAGCAAGGAGATGGATGCATCTTAACTAACTTTACTTCATCCACTCACAGGTCATATTGTTTTTGTTGACAAGCTACAGCACGGCTGCATTGGGGCAACTTCTATTCTTTCATGTAGTGCTCATCAGAAAGGTATTGCACAAGTTTGAATTTCCATTTCTTTTCAACCATGGGAAATAGAGGGAGATGTTTAAAGATCTTCTTCCCTCCCTCCCCCACCTTTCTTTCTTATATAAAGCTGAACTTTAAACAAATAAACAAAAAACACTTTACTTGGGGCTTGAGTTTGTGTTTCTGGCCTATCGAGTGTCAAATGGCATTATACTTGCTAGGAGGCTCGAACCTGTTGAAACTAGAAGGTTTTGTTATGGTAATTGGTTCTGATTCATCAACTACGCTACTAACATCATTACTAGGCTAGTTTCACAACAAATACTGTGATTTAGTCATGTTGGAATGAACCAAATGGTGGAAAAAATTGTTACAGTTGGTACTCCTTGTTGGGCGTCATAACCTTGACATGTTTGTGTTTTCAGGGAATCACAACCTACGACTACATTTTAGCAATGAAAGAAGAAAATCAAGCTATGGAACTAGAATCACTTGAAGATTCAGACTTTTATTCTTCTGATGATGAGAGTACCGACTCAGATTCACCTCAAAAGCCTACACTTGTATCACGGATCATATGCAAAGATGGAAAGACGCCACAGGTGGTACACGTATGTTTTATATTCAGTCTACGCATATTCATCGATAATTGTCATGACATAACAGTGATTAAACTTCAAAGTTTCTGATTAACCAACAGAAGTTGGCCATAAGGATTGATGGAGAGCCTGATCAAAAGCAAGGCTTCCGCGCCAACATAGACCCGTGGAAACTAATCAACCTGAGCCGAGAGAGAGCTCTAATTGCTGCTGAAAAAGCAAGGGAAAAGCTTGCCAAAATCAAGCCTATGGCTGAAGGTGATCCTTTGAAACCCCTGCCGCTAGAAACAAAAACTGGACCTCTCATGAAAGGAGAGAGAGATTTATCGAGCAAAGGGATGAGTCTGACACCCCTGGTTGTGAAAGGAGGTCTGTTAAGTTCTCCAAGACAGTTCTCCAGTCCAAGAAGACGGCTTTCGTATTCTCCGATGCAGCATGGGGCCGTTGTGCCGACACCGAAGCACAAGTACAGAAGTGATTTCGATTTGAAACTGACTCAAGTCTCTAGAGAACTCGAGACTTATATTTCAAGGCAGGTCTTGTGCTCTGTGTTGAAGACTGAAGGCAGTGAAGCTTCTCCAAGATGACAAGGCAGCAGACTAGCTACAAGAATGAAACTTACATTCTCAGCCTCTGAGAAAAAAGAAAACATAAGAAGAAAATTGGTTGTTTATTTGTAAAATATTGATTATCATATCATACAGAGGATTCTTTATCGATTCACATACTTATTAATGTAAGAAAGATTTAAGCAGCTTGTGTAGATTCATCAACCCTTTTAATTTTCATCATTGAACTTGCCATGTTACTCTTATACTAGCAAAGAGTGCATGTAAAAAGTAGTGTACTTAATATACATTTTATTTTTATTGTAATATTTATCATTTCTACAATATTTTTGAATCAATTATTGGGCATTTTCTAAAGAATTTTGTATTTTATCATTAATAAGTATACAAAAATAAAGAATAACTGAATTATTTAATTTTGAATAGCACTATCATTTATTTTTTTATATACAAGATCACAGCAAATGGAAGTAAAAAAAATATTGTATATTTCAAAAATTGGTAACTAACATTCACACGAAGATTTCAATATTTTCACATGAAAATGGAATGAGACAGATTTTTTACTAATAAGGCTGAATTCCGACTAACTCTTGCCCTCATATAATCATATTAAAATCAACTTCAATTAATAACTTGAATTTTATTTAATTATAAATATTTACGTTTGGTAAGTAATGTATAGCTATCTGAAATTTGTAGATAGCCATGTCAATATTAAATTGAATCGAAAACCAACTCATTAGTAAAATTAGATGAACTTATCAAGTAGATTTTTAAATTGACGTCTAAAAACAAAATTTGGTCAAAATTCAATAATTTAGAATTTATTATTCCTAATAAAATGTGAGGTTGTTATTAATTGAAAAATATGAGTTTATTGGTGAAACATAGAATGAAGAAAATAAACATGCAAAAAAAGTAGTATTTAAAAATGAAATTTAGTAGAGGAAGCAGCATGCGAGTGCGTGAGGGTGGAGTAAAATAAGGCGCATAGGATAAGGGAAACGGTGAATGGAAAGCAGAGTTTCCCCAAATTAGTGAAACTCGCCGATCCCCAACCCTAATTTAATCATCCCTCTTTCGCCGCCGATGGCCGGACTCGAAGACCCTCGCGCCGCCGCTAACGGCGGCGCCCCCCACGTCTCCAAGAAGCCAAAACTTTCTTTTATCACGGAATCGGAACTCCGCGACGAATTCGCCCACCACCAGTCCGGAATCGCCCGGCTCAACAACGGCAGCTTCGGGAGCTGCCCCGCCTCCATCATCGCCGCCCAGAGAAGGTGGCAGCTCCGGTTCCTCCGCCAGCCCGACGACTTCTTCTTCAATCACCTCCAGCCTCAAATAATTCAATCCCGCGCCGTTATTAAAGATCTCATCAACGCCGACCATGTTGATGAGGTTTCCATCGTCGACAACGCCACCACAGCTGCCGCCATTGTTCTTCAGCACGTCGGCTGGGCCTTCGCCGAAGGCCGTTTTCAGAAGGGTGACGCCGTTGTCATGCTACACTGTGCTTTTCAGGCTGTTAAGAAGTCAATTGAGGCCTATGTTACTAGGGCTGGTGGCTCTGTCATTGTGGTTCACTTGCCTTTTCCCGTCAATTCGAATGAAGAGATCATAGCTGAGTTTCGGAAAGGCTTGGCTAGAGGTAAAGCAAATGGTAAGAAAGTAAGATTGGCTATAATTGATCATATAACATCAATGCCCTGTGTTGTGATTCCTGCGCGTGAGCTCGTTAGGATTTGTAGAGAGGAAGGCGTGGAGCGCGTGTTTGTAGACGCTGCCCACGCCATAGGCAACATTCATGTTGACGTGAAGGAGATTGGGGCTGATTTTTATGTCAGCAATTTGCACAAGTGGTTTTTTTGCCCTCCTTCTGTTGCATTTTTGTATTGTCAGAAATCGCCAGTATCGCCTGATTTGCACCATCCTGTGGTTTCACACGAATATGGGAACGGTCTAGCTATAGAGAGTGCGTGGATTGGAACACGAGACTACAGCTCTCAGCTGGTTATTCCTGAAGTATTGGAATTCGCTAGACGCTTTGAAGGTGGCCTTGAGGGAATTCGGAATAGAAACCATGAAAAGGTGGTGGAAATGGCCCAAATGTTGGCTAAGGCATGGGGCACGAATCTTGGTTCACCTCCAGAGATGTGTCCGAGCATGGCTATGATTGGCTTGCCTTCTAAATTGGGGGTTTTGTCCGATGATGACGCGCTGAAGTTGAGATCACAGTTGAGAGACCATTTTCTGGTGGAAGTTCCCATTCATTGTGAGGTGCCAAGAGATGGGGAGACTGGAGCCGTGGATGCAGATGGTTGCATAACTGGATATGTCAGAATTTCACATCAAGTATACAATACTCTTGATGATTATATCAGATTGAGAGATGCAATTTTTCAACTTGTCCAAAACGGTGTGACTTGGAAGATGCTTCAAAGCTAATGAAGAGGTTCTTGACTTACCCTACCTTTTGAATGATGCTATGACTAAGAATCAGTGGTTCAGTAGTTTAATGTCTTTTTCAACAATTGATTTGTTATTTGATGCTTGTACATCGTGTTTTGTGTAAAAGCAGATAGTTAGAAAAGCAGAGTAGAGCATTTCTTATTGTTTACATCTCAAACAAATAGGTGTTGGCCGAAAGAGTGGTTGATGAATCATAATTAGCAAGTCCCTTAAGATTCATGCTCCTTGCAGACAGCTAGCTTAACCCCCTTCTCCAAAAACCTTATTTGAAAATTAAATGCATGCTAATGTTTCATAATAAACTAGCAAATAGGACCATTTTCTGCTTGTAAACTGATGTAAGGCATATCAAAATAGAAAACTGATGTGCCTGCAGTGTCTGGTTGCTCTTGTCTTGTGCAGATGACTCTGTGGGGGTATTTACTTTGAGTGATAGGATAGATCGATAAAACATAGGATTGACTAATTTGAAGGATAAGATAATCAAACAAGTGCAAAATTAATCAATCGATCAAAGTAAATAGTGGATTAGCCTTTATTATTTTTATCTCAATCTTGTCACTCAAAGTAAATGCCACCAGATACTCTAAAAGCTCTGTTTTGTGGATATTATAAATTTCTAACTTTGCATGACTGCTTTGAAGTTACTAGAAGAAATAATGTTTGGGATAAATCCTAATGCTTGTAGCTTCCTTCTTGATGTCATTTTCTTTGCTAGCCACAAAAAGTAGGATTGCATCGTGTCTAGAACTTCTTTGAAGAAGGACTTTCAAATCTTGATTTCCTTTAGGTTCTCCATGTCTACTTCACCAATAAAATTTGATGGCATATAATTTATTTCTGTTTCTTCTCATAATTCCAGTACAAGGTTATTGAGAATTTGTGAGTATTTGTTGGTCCCAGTAGATTGCTAATATGGTGCCTTGTGTCATTATAAACAGATAGTTATCATGGAGTGTGTAGTGAGTATTATTACGTCACTTCATTGGTCAACAGATAGTGATCTCCTAACAGTATTATTACTCGTAATCTTATGCTCTTAGATCACAAGACTATAATGAAAAATCCAATAAAAAAGATCGATATTGTGCTTCCAAAATTCAATCTCGTTATACAAAAGCCTCGGAACCCAGTCTAGTCTTTCCTC
Organism: Monilaria moniliformis; assembly: GCA_034509125.1. Lineage (NCBI taxonomy): Eukaryota > Viridiplantae > Streptophyta > Magnoliopsida > Caryophyllales > Aizoaceae > Monilaria > Monilaria moniliformis. Next base: position 14,329 of record JAYDZE010065849.1, on the reverse strand, counting down.
CTCCTGTGGCTTCCCCTGTTTCTCAATGAAGTAAAAGTGTGATGCAAATAAAGCTGGCAAAAAGGAGCCAGCGTTGCGTGAAGTGATGATATCAAGGGGTATTGGGCTATGTGTTTTCCAGTATTCAATATTTGGTTTCATTATTTTGAATGAACGGTCGCTAGCACTCATCATTGAAATTGGATGTGAATGATATCCTGTGTTTCTCTGTCTGCTAATTTCATATCTGAGATAATTCCAGGAATCTAAATTGTTTTTTATTTCTGAAGTGTATGTCGTTACTAAGCTGATTAACCGGTGCAGGTTTAGAAGAGAAGAGTGGAGACATCGGGATGAATAAACTGCATGTGGCATGCTGTCTTATCATATGTGTGAACTTGCCCTGAGAAGCGACGAATTTGGAGAGTGCTGCTGAAAAGCCAAGCAAAGACTCATGTTCACAATGGAAAGTGTTGAGGTTTTCTTGTTTGAGACCTGAGAGTTAACAACTAGAAGCTAACATCCTAGTTCATGTATCGGACTGACAATAAATTTGTAACTATTTGTGAGTATGTTGTCTTTGCAAATTGAGCCGTGAAGATGAGTTTATGTTCATAACTTTTATGCCTTTTTCTTGAAAAGAATGTCGAGTTAGCAAATGATATGGCATCAAATTGTTGTTTTTAAATAGGTAGGGCTGACAATTTGTGGGTGTTGGCTTGTTATCAGGTCGACGTAACACAATAAGGTTAAGCGCGAACATGATTTGGAGCGTTTTACATTATATATTATGACTTAGCTCCCACGAATCTAAGCCTCTACCGATCTGGGTCGCTCTACACTTCATATTTTATCCTCTTCACCACAAAAATAAAAAAATAAACTAATAAAATAGTTATTTTGATATTTATTTTTATAACTTTTTTTTATGATAATAATTCACAATTACCAAACTCCTTAGCTGTGAATTGAGTGTATTTTATTTATAATTCATAAATACGAAGCTTATTCTTAATCATAAATTGATCTTATTTTGTCTACTATTCACGATCAAAATGTATTTTAGTTATGAATTGTTTTTATTTTGCATACAATATCCAATAAAAAACTTTTTTGGCTTTCTTTTTTAAATCTCTATAGCTATTTTTTTTATCTATTCACGAAAATGGATACTTGAATATATTAACTCCATATAAAGATAGGGCATGTATATTATTTTTGAGCTCAATCATTGGAGCTCTAGATTAATAACATAATTGTGTTTCTTCAATTGTGGAAGTGTTGAAGCAGGACCGGGAGATGGGTTTTGTTGAGGCACCACGTCATGAGCCGGACTCCTGTTCGCGGTCGTGGCTGCGAGCACACGATCCCGACCGGAATCACGCTCGACCCCTGAACTGGAACCACGTGAACCGGGTCCCCCCACCCGTAGTCCACATTCATGAATCCGAGCCGCCCCCACTCCGATATGAATAGCGTCCGATAGTCCAACGGCGGCGCAAATGGGTCCGCCCCCGCCCGCGCCCCCTCCTTTTTCGCCCACTTCCGGAACTCCTTCGGCAGCCGCGCCTTTCCCTCCTTGATCACCTCCACCACCTCGAACACGTCCTTAGCCACCACCTCGCCGCTCCTCGCGGTCACGGTCACCGGGAAGAAGCAGTTGCCGTAGAACCCCTCCGGCAGCTGCGGCTCCACCAGATGCCGGCAGTTGGCGAAGAAGACCAGCTTCACCTCCGTCTCCTCGTCCGCCCGGATCGCCTTCGTGCGCTGCCGCCACAGCGTCGCCGCCACCACCTCGAATGTGGAGCACTGCTTCCCGCTCCGTTGCCGGAATTCTCGCTTGAGCTTCTCGATCTCGTCTGTGGATATGTCGATTATGGCCGGCTCGAGCTGGTGGTCGGGGAAGTGAATGGATACGGGAAGCGGAACGGATGGCGACGGCGGGAGGAAGTTCCGGCACCACTCCGGCGGGGTGGTCGGTGCCGGAGCGCCTCGGGCCATTTCTCCGACGGCGTTGAGGAACTGCGCGGCGCCGAGCCCGTCGCATATGCTGTGGCAGAATATCAGCCCCATCACGAATCCGTCGCAACCAAATTGTGTTACCTATATTTAGGGAACATTTACTGCTCATCAGAGGCAGACATACATGTACTCTGTCTCCCCCAATATTTTCTTTTTATTTCCTAATGTTTAACCTCATCAACCTCGTGATTATACAATGGACAAGTATTTCTTCTAAAAATGATGCCATTTTACTAACAAAATAATGAAAGATAAGAATGTTAATAAAACAATTTAACACGCACATAAAAGTCTGGGTCCGCCTTTCTTTCACTATTCTTTTTAACCATGCAAGTTTCGCTCAATCACACAACAATATCCCCCTAAAAAAGATACAAGTGTGCGCCTCTACTTTTCAAGATTGGTCATTTCATAAGATATGAATCAAATAAAATTAGCTAGCTAAAATGATATAAAATATCTTGACCTTAAGATATCTCAAAATTTCAATTCATCTTAGTAAAATAATAAATTACTATCTACTAGTTTTATCTATCTAAACTATTGCTAAAAAATAAACGTCCCTTAAGATAGAATAAATAATGATCAAACCCAAGCTTCTATGTGTAAATATGTTGGTCTAGGGGTAATATGATTAATGTCTGAGGCGTAGGTTTGAGAATAGAAAAAATGATCCAATCAAATCACAACAATGTTTCTATGTATGCGTGTTGGTCTAGTGGTAGCATAACTAACACCTAAGAATTAGATTTGAGGAGAAAAGAAACACAAGAGTCCAATCCAATCATAACAACTTTTCTACATGTGTGTTCGTTGGTCTAGTAGTAGTACAATCAATATCCAAGGCACAGGTTCTTTAAATTATCTGTTTATTCAAAAAAAAAAAAAAAGAAGTTCCGGCCTACCTGCATTTGCACCAGAGGATCTATGCCGTCACTTTGCGGTGGCGGAGGCAGCAGCTTCTCATAGGGGATCGACATGGCGTCGTCCAAATATTCGACGGCATCCAAGGTACAATCAGCCGACGCCTCCACCACCCAAATCCCATCTCCGGTACAAGCAATCTGAAGCTCATTCTCATCAGAAATATGCAGCCTCCCCGCCAGAGGATAGTAAGGAATCAACGCTTTGGCCAAAGCTTCACGTATCACCTCGACCGCCGCCGGGCCATGTCGGAAAACGTGGAGCGTTCGAGCGTTGCACCGCAGCGCAGGCAGCCTGTCGACGACCGATAATTCGAGAATGCCCGATGGCGTCGGCCCCGATGGCGCAATCAATCCCTTAGAGCTTGTTGTAACTGAGAATTCCATCTCTGTTTCTGCTTAATTGATTGATCATGGAATGTTTTGGGAGATTTTATAAGTTGAGAATGAATTGGTACTTGGCTTCGAAGCATGTTCAACCTATTGTTTGTTAATTAAAGTGTTTCCATACTAGTGTTAGGTGTGGGTACATACATGCCTTGCAAGCAATCAAGAAATGGCTTATAACAAAATTGGTGAACTTGAAAATTTGAAAATTGGTGCTATATATTGTAGTTAAATTTCCACTTGAAAAAAATATTCTATAGCCATTGATGATCAACGTGCAGTCGGTCTAGTAGGGAGGCAACTGCCTGAATACAAGCGGCGGCGGTGGCGGTGGCGGTGGATATCCATATCCTGCGTAGGGAGGTGGGTAGTTGGTTTTAGGCTTTTCTTTGACAGAATCCTTTGCAGTTTCCTGCTTCAAGAAAAGGTTGCTCGAACACTGTCCGAACTGAATCCATTGAAGCTCTATCTTCTTTGATCTGCCAATCTTCCACAACAGTTTATCAGGATTAGCAATCCCATTTACTTCCACCCTTCCATTCTGGTCCATTTGGAACCGCACTCCTATATAGGTTTTCGTACGATTAGACCATAAAATAAGAGAGGAGTAATTGCGCCTAAATATATATATTATCACTCAGTTCTTGTTTTGTATATGAATTAAAAATTCAACCACCAAATACACCTCCCGAATACTCAAATTTCTAACAAATTAATTTCATCATCTTTGGCAAATTACCATTATGATTAGCTCTCCAGTACACAATTTTAGTGACATAAAGATGTGTATAACTATATTTCCTACATCTTTTGTGTAACAAAATTTAGTTGCATTTATATATACACACATATAATAGTTACCCATCATAGGATCGCAATTTTATCTATGATACTTCTTTAGGCGACAATTCTAAAAAAAATGTGTCACTACTAATTAAAACATTTTGTTTGTAGTTGCATCCAACCACATCATTTAGTTTATCGATCATTTAAGTCATATAAACAATTCATACGTCTATCTCAACATTAATGAGGGGAATTGAAACTTTGTGTGATTTGAGACAAATTTTTTACTTTATATATGAGAACCAAAATCCATTGAAAGTTCGTATATTTATGTGCAATTATCCCTTAAAAGATAGTCCACTACGTACCTTGGCAATTCTTGAGGAGTGCTACTACTGATCTTTGCCATCCTCGTTTGGTAGCTTTAACTTTTAGGATACAAGTCTGCAACAACAAAACCCTAAAATCTAAATCACACCCCAAAACAAGTATGTAATAATCAGAAATAGAGTGTTTTTAGTGTGTGTTTCAATGACCATGAAAACTAGGTTGTCTTCTTTATAACGTTGCGTAGTTGTTGAACAAAACATTCTAGAGAGACCTCCCAATACTTTGATGAATATTTTGGCTGGTTTTTTGTATAGATTCCCGACCTCAACATTTGTCTGAAATCTGCTCAAAAACTCCATAGATAATCCCTCACTCACAACAAAACATAAAAAGCAGATTTGAATCAACTAACAAATAATTTTATCGCTCAAAGTAGTGCTAAGAAGTCAAAAATTATGGAAGCAAAGCATTAAGTTTTACCGATTTACAAGAAGAGGTGAAAGTTTATTATATAAAGGTGAGCATCGAATTGAATGAATCCCACAGAATATGGCCTCTATTTACTTCTAACTAAATATGGATGCATTGCCATAAATAGCTTCTTCGAGTTGGAAACTTTTCGGAATAAAATCAAACATATATGTGTGAAGGGTAGTGATAAATTTACATAATTGGGACAATTTTTTCATTTTTATAATTTTCAAAAATTAAGGAATTTACTTATTTTAATTAAGTTTTCATTTTATCTAATCATCATCCACATCCACGTTAATTAAGAAAGGGATAATAATTAATCTTTTTCTTAATATAAAAATACCTAAGTTCTCTTTAGTTCATACAAGCTTCGCTCTGTCACACGCCCCCCTAAAAAGATGCCTCGTAATCGATATTCAGAAACTAAAGAAAAAATCACAAATAGAAACTAATCAATCATCCTTGATAAATAATAGTATGCTAGTATTCTTCTGCAAGTCAGACAAAAGGAAACAGTGTATCTCAAATAAACTCTTGTGGTTCATATTAATATAGTGCATCAATCAATTATAACTTGTAACTCTTAGCAACCACTAGTAGTTAGCTCATATTATAGATATCTAATTTCCTTAATAAATACATAAAAAGGTAGTAAATTGTGAAAAAAATCAACATTTGCGTCTGTGTGTGTATATATATATATATATATCTCCAAGTCAAACTTGTTCCCTCACCTAAAAGATTCTCCAGGTTAGGCCAACACATTCATTTTATTTTATTTATGCATTCATAAGAATTGCCATTTTTATTTATAACAATTATTATATTTATTTATTTATTGATCTCAATATTGTTACTTTTATTTGTTAAAATTGTCACTTTTCAAATAATTCTTTTTGTCAAGAATATGGGTCCGCATGTACTATATGTTGATTATTTCACCTACGAAGTTGATGTTCTTGTTTATAGGGAAACTTGTACTATAATAGAATAGAAAAAACTCAAATAGTTTATGGATATCCACCCATCTATTTTTATTTGTTTTCTTGCTGAATTATCTTTATTTTTTATTATTTATTAACAGAAGTCGCTGTAGATTAATATATCTGGGGTACGTCTACTAACTCATATTAGCTCTACTTTCATTAATACAAAATGGGCTGGGCTTCACGCCTACACTTTCCAACCATTTTTAACTCAAGCCCGCTAATTGGATTTAGCCAGCCAACTTTGCTGGTTTTCCTAGTAAGACCAGAAGCAGTTACCTAGTTAAGGTTAGTTATGGTTTATATCCCCAATTATCACCATTTTTTAGAAAAATATCTTTAATTTATTTTTTTCTTAAAATAAATTCCAATTTTACAAAAGAATTGATTTATGTTCCATTTATCATAATCAAGAGGCCGAACGCTGAGTCAGTTCGTCGAATTATTACATAGATAATAGAAAAGTTAACATAATTTACTCCAAAAAGAATCTACCTCAATCAACTATAATACGCCTAAGGATCTGACTCAACATAATATACACACCTGAGATAATTTTTATATTCTTTAATACGCACCATAATAATTTATACTTGTTGCGCTATCTCTCTCTCTCTCTCCCTGTCCCTCTCCCTCTCCCTCTCTATCACCTCAAATGGCATGAATCATTTGATGAAAGTCTTGTGGAGAATAATAATTAAGGAGAGACTTATTGGTAACTAAAGTGTTCGAATCAGAGGTTGAAGGGGCAGTTGGTACATAAAATAATAAAACTAGATGTAGATGGGTAACGTCTAATTTTCATATTATCCATTAGGAGAAATTGAAATTTAAGCATATTGTTTGTTGACACTTTGCCCAATTGAGTGAGTGCCATACATAGCTTCATCATCATAATATTCCCAACAAAACAACTTATGATGGAAAACGTATCTCCATTAAACTTAAACAACTTACCATTTTAAATAATTCATATAAAAAAGTTTTTAGTTATGATTATTTGAACTGTACCTAGAAAATGAAATGTAATGTTAAATAGAGATACATATGACTAAATGCACCAATTTTACTAATTTTGATTTATATGAATTAAAAATTATATCTTTAAATGCATAAACATTCAATTTTTAATTTTTTACAGGATTGTTAATTGCCTCCAATTAATGCTGAGGCGGATGCTTAAAATCTCTACATGAGTTAAAAATATATCGATGTATTAAATGATATAGTTGGATATTTACGACACTTCAACAAGTCACAATGATATTAATTTGTCACTCTAATTAGTCATAGTGACATTACTTTACTGGAAATTGACAAACGTATGAAAAAATATAATTGAAACGTATTTAAATGCCGAAATATTTGTTATTGTGTATTTGTGGATATAGATGCAATCACCCTTTAAAAAAATACTCATTATATCTACGAAAAAATTTGCACATGTTATTTTCGATTCGTTCCAAAAAAATGTCACATTTATTTATCGTAGTAAAATACACAGGACTCATAACACCCACGGCACATTTAATATAGAATTCGGACTCCACTTACCAACTATCAATTATTTTATTAAAGCATATTTTATTCACAATGTTAAATATAAAAATGAAAGATTGATATTGTCACATGTCACGCTTTGGAGTTTGCAAAAATGGTGTATCAGAAAACGATATGCAAGATTGATAGTAATATATAGGGGAAGTGGGCCCCATTTGTGGGGAACTGTGGTTATTATTCTCTTATGTGTAATAAATAATCAATCTTAAATGTTTAATTAAATAACCTCTCTCTCCTCTCTCTTCTCTCATTGGATTTTTCTTTCGACTTCCAAAAAAAACGCGAAAAGACTCAGCTGTGATTTGCAGCGGCGCAGCCCTCTCTCTCTCTCTCTCTCTCATCTGATTCGTCGACCCTTTTCCATCTCAGCTGAAAATTTCATCGTGATTGAGTGAGAGAGAGAGACATCGATTGATGAATGGATGCGGCGGAGCCCTTACTGATATCCACTCCATCTCCACAGCTCCGTGAATTCATCATCAGTCTCCATTCTCCCCTTTCCCAAACCCAATCCTTGGACGCAAACCCTAACTTTTACCAACAACACGATCACCGCAGCGGCGACGACGAAGATGAAACCGAGCCTCCGCCGCCGCCTCCTCCCTCCTCGTGCGGCCGGAAGAAGATGCAGCGCAGTAAAACCGCCCCGGCGATGGTCGTGATGAAGGATTACCGGTCTCATCCCGCCGACGGAGACACCAATTTCGAATCCGATTCCCCTTCCCTCGTCCGGCAAGCCGCAATTCTGCTTCTCTTATACCTAACCCTAGGCATCGTGATCTACTCCTTCAACCGCGACCACTTCTCCGGCGTTGAGACTCACCCCGTCGTCGACGCGCTCTATTTCTCCATCGTCACCATGTGCACAATCGGCTACGGTGACATCGCCCCCACCACCCCCATCGCGAAGGTGTTCGCCTGCGTTTTCGTGCTCGTGGGATTCGGATTCATCGATATTCTCCTCAGCGGCGTCGTCAATTACGTGCTGGATTTGCAGGAGAGCATCATCCTCGCCGGAATCAAGCCTGCGATGGCGCCGGTGCCGGCGCCGGCGCAGGGTTTCTCGGCGAGGAATTACATAGTCGATGTGGCGAAGGGGAGGATGAGGATCCGATTGAAGGTCGGATTAGCCCTAGGAGTGGTGGTGCTGTGCATCGGGATCGGAATCCTGTTCCTCCACTTGGTGGAGCGGCTCAGTTGGGTGGACTCCGTCTACCTATCGGTGATGTCGGTGACGACAGTGGGGTACGGCGACAAGGCGTTCAAGACGATATCGGGGAGGCTGTTTGCATCGGTGTGGCTGCTGCTGTCGACGCTGGCGGTTGCACGTGCGTTTCTGTACCTGGCGGAGGCTAGGGTTGACAAGAGGCACCGGAAAATTGCGAATTGGGCGCTGCATCGGGAAATCACGGTGGAGGATTTGTTCGCTGCTGACCTCAATAACAATGGCTTCATTAGGTAACACTAATCCCTAACTCGTGCTTAATTCCTCGTACTTTTTTCTCAATTTCTTGCTAAAGTATGTTGGGGTTTGAAATTGGGGCAGTAAATCGGAGTATGTGATCTACAAACTGAAGGAGATGGGGAAGATTAAGGAGAAGGACATTATGCAGATTTGCGATCAGTTCAACAAACTTGACCGGAATAACTCCGGCAAGATCACGCTTCCTCATCTGCTCCAGAATCCTTTATAGCATTGTTTATATATTCATTTTGGGATTTAATTAATGTGTGCATATAGAAACTGGACTTGTTTGAGACATTTGATTGAGTAGACACATTTGTATCCATTTGATCTGTTACATTTTCTTGTTATTTAGAGTTTCTCTTTTCCTCACTTGGTAATGTTGTTTTGCCACTTGGAACATGTGTGTTTGAGTCCCTAAATACTAATTGAAGAAACTCAAACAAACATTCAAATATATCAATTACGAAACAGAGCAACTTAGCCCTTTTCCCCCGAAAATAGATGACAAAAATTTGTATGAGCTCTCATTCAGAGAAAAGTGACACTTGGATAATTATCAGATTAAATCCTAAGCTATTTGCCTAATCCCAAAAATGTTAATGTCCCTGTTGTCTGGATGGGATCCCCAAGACGAAAGGGATCCCTTTGGTGGAATGCTGGATTTTGGGCTTGGTCTTCTTCGAGTTGCCATACCGGAGGCTCATGGCAATTATGATGTTGGGCTTCGGCCCTGTAAGAGAGTGCATGGTTTACTCCGCATCACATAGTATGCATTGTTAATATGAGGTTTGTTCTCCTCCCAACCCCACCCACACACAGCCTTGCCCGAATCTACCATTCCCGTCCAATATTTTCAACTAGTGTTGAGTGTTAGCTGCACTCTCTTTCCTCTTTCTAAACAAAAGTCCACCAACTATATAAAACTAGGTAGCTTGACATAATTGGAAAGGGATAACTAATGGTGATATCTGCTTGCAATGGTAAGACTGCAGATTGTTTTTTATGTTATCTTGTCAATTATAACATTAACAATCTCTCCTCTATTAAAATGTGTATGTATGCATATACTATTTAGAGCAAAAGATGGTAAGAAGTTCAAAATGGACATACAGTGTGTGTGGGAATAAATGAATTATAAGTTTTGATGAGTGGAAGAATTTTATAATTAATCTTAAGGTTATGAATCCATCAAACACCAACCATATTTTGTTATTAGATACCATATGCCTCTTCCATGTTTGAATTTCTCATCTATTAATATCTTTTATTATTTTTGGTGTGACTACATATACCATGCCTCTTACTTTTGGTGTGATTATAATATACAGCTCTCTCTTTTTCTTAAGTCCAAACATGTTCATCCAAGCGTGCCCGACAAAAAAAATATATACGAATAATTACGGTTAAATACACAAATTTTTCTTAAAAATTTTGATTTTGCACATGAATTAAAAATTATGTCTCCAAATACATGAATTTTGAATTATTCTTATTTTTCACACAGTTATTAATTGTCATCGGATTAATGCTGGATGGACGCCTGAAATTTTGTATGACTTAAACGATCGATATACTAAATGATGTAACTGGATGTCAACTACTCACAATCACATTAATTTATCACTTCAATTAGCCACAATAATATTAATTTATTGACAATTGTATGAAAAATAAGAACGATTGAAAATTCACATAAATTTTAATTCATGTAAGAAATTAGAATTTAGTGAAATTCCATGTATGTAGACTCGATTACCCAAATATGATTAGCACCTAGATTGCATCACACTAGTGGAAAAATTGACATTCTGATCGATTGTAAAAACAATGGAAAATAGTGTGGACGTGGAGGTTGGCGCGCCGCTCATCCCAACTCAAAAGCGGCGGCGTCGAGTTCAAAATCCGATTCTCAATTTGAAGGAGAGGCGAGTTCAAGCATTATGCAAAACGACGAGGCCAAGATCTTGCTGGGATTGCCCCCTAATTCCGTTCCCTCCCAATCTCAGGTTCACACAACTCTTGCTATCGAATTAAATCGAAACCTAATTTCAGTTCTAATTTTAATTTGGTATGCAGATTAAGTCTGCCTACAGAAGGAAGGTTTGGGAAACTCATCCCGATCGATTTCCACCTCAGCTGAAAGCCGAAGCCGAGTCCAATTTCAAATTGGTTTGTAAAGTTGAATTTGGGATCTTGATAAATTTTGATCGATTGAATCTTTGATGGTTAGGTTACTAATTGTTGATTGATGAATGCAGCTCTCAGAAGCGTATACTTCGTTGAACTCTTCAGGTAACTTTTGCTATTGATCATGATCAAGATGTGAAATTGGAACTATGATTTGGAATAATTTGTTTGTTTGTTTTGAGAGTTAGATCATAATCAGGATATTCTAGTTGATGGTTTGAGTTGAGAGTTGTCTGACAAATAGGATTAGGAGATATGTAAGAGTCGTTTACTTTTCATCATTGATAAAGTGCATGATTGAGTATTTTTATACCAATTTCTCCAATTCCATCATTCAGTGGGATATGAGTCAAGTGAATAGCTCAAACGATAGACATTTTAAAAAACATTGGATTTGCCTATATTATTTTCATCTATTAGGTTAATCCTCGTAAGTAAATGGCATTTACTTTTCATGATTGATACATTATTGAGTATTTTTTTATCCTTATTAATAGAATTTCTCTAATCTCATCCTTTCAATGAACTATGAATCAAGTAAAATTAGCTCAAATGATAGAAACTATCAAGAACTTTAGGATATCCCAAGTTTCAATCTGTCTTAGTAAACAATGGATTAGTCTATACTATTTTTATCTATCTAAGTTAATCTTCAAAGGTAAAGGCTCCCTAATATAGAAAGCAAGTGGGATAAGTAAATTGGTGGCAAAGATGTTAGTTCCTCGTGAATTGGCTTTGTTGGTAACAATGACAATCTTGAAAGTAGGTTATGAGTTGGAAGTAGGTTATGAGTTAAACTCAGCTCCTCATGAATTGGCTTTGTTGGTAAAATTGCAATCTTGGAAGTAGGTTATGAGTTAGAAGTAGATCTGAAGTCAGCTCCTCATGAACTGGCTTTGTTGGTAAAATGGCAATCTTGAAAGTAGGGTTATGAGTAATGGTTGTAGGTGGATGTAGAATCAATTCACAAGTATAAACAAGGATTATTGATTTGAAGATAAGATGATTGCATCATTTTGGATGTTAAAATCAAACACACTGACTTCCCTATGAATGGGAATTGCAGGGGGAAGCAGAAGAAGAGCTCCAACAGGTAATCTATTAGGTAAACTGGTTGATTTTGATATGAGTGAGAGTGGCATTTATATTTGTTGTTGTCGTTGGCCAGCAGCATCCTACTACTCTAGGGTGGTGAGGACTGGAGTCCCAAACTCGAAGGGTGGACGAGGCAGTATGAGAGCTGCCTCGGTTCCTTTTCTTTTTATCATATTTGGAGCACTTGCTCTTGGCGGATCAACTGCTTCAAGGTATGGCATTGGAGTAGGCAAATCAAATGTTTGTATGGTTTTGATGTTGTGTGCATAACATAACATGACTCTGTTTGATTCATTTTTGTTAGGGCTTATCAAAGACAGAAGGAGGCTCATCCCGGTTTCAATCCTTTTCTCCCTTGAACTCCAGTCCATGTATAATTACTTAGAATACCCCTCCCTGTTCCATTGCACTGTGTTGTTGCATAATAAATTGACCATCTCAATAGTAGAATTCCAAAGTTGAGGGTAATTTGTAGAGAAAGAGAATATACTACTTCATCGTCACCTCATCTCTAATTTGTATATAAAAGTTACTTTATTAATTATTATTCTTATGATTAAAAGTTAGGTTGTTAAAATAACTGTTGTTATACATAAAAATAACTCTTCTTATTAATAAACTGTTGTTCTTAATAAAAGTTACCGTTTATTAGAAAAACGGGTCAGGTCGGGTTTGACCCGCGTGCACAAAAGTGCCGCTCTAAAGCTAATTATAATTTGGATTTTGTGTTGTTGCACTTGGCATTATTAGACTTTCCAAGTGCTGTTAGCATGTTCAGCAACACAAGTTAACATATTTACTTCACCAACTTAACATTTCCCCTTCCGAAGCCGTCTTCGACATTCCAAATACTCATTGCACATGTAATAAAATTCAGAATTCTAAATTTTAATATCTGTAATGCATAAAATTTACAATGATATGAAAAGGGTGGGCAAGTATCACATATTGAAAGAATGTCAAATACAGAAATTTTCAAGTCATTATAATACACGTTGACAAGGGAAAAACAATGGAAATAATACATGCCTCAGCGGACTCTTGTTTAATTTAAATAATCCGAACGAAGAACGAACAATCATTCTAGGAATTCCCGCTTCGTCAAAATCTTGGACCAAATATATCTATATATCTATATATATATATATATATATATCGAGAGAGAGAGAGAGAGAGTATCTTCATGATTCAAGGTTCATGTCAGTGGTCCAGCACGAGTATTTAATAGAGGCTGTAGCGCTTTCACCACGATGCTCATATTTGGCCGAAAATCGGCTTCATACTGTACGCACAAGGCAGCAACAGCAGCCATCTGCACCCTCAACATATAACCACAAACCATCTATTACAATATATCAAATCCTCAATACATTTCATCACTGTCACACCTAAATATATAGGGTTGGGTTACGGTAAAAACTTGATTTTCCGAAAACACTATGAACGTTGCACTTCACTTGTAGAGTAAGTGCACTTAACGTATAAAGTAACTGTAATTGTCTTGTAAATGGGCCTCCTATGGGATTCGAACCCAGGACTATGAAAGTGCAGTTACTTTATATGTTAGGTGCAAATGATTCGTAATTTTTATATTAAATGAGGTTTTTATTTGATCCTAATCTTATATATATACATAAGTGTGTGTCTAGCCTCTATTAAGTTAGCAAGAACATTGGACAACTACACACATATCATGAGTAAGCTTGCAATGTATACTTGACAAATGAGCTCCACATTCAAAAATGTAACTCATTTATTAGTTTGAAAGGAGATTCCGTGATTACCTTAGCGACAGCCTTAGGAGGATAGTCTCCTTGTAGTCTCTCATCAACGCATTGCCGGACCTTATCTTCACTCAGTTTAGGCGTTGCCTGGAACATCCGATAACAGAGTTACGAGGCAAAATAGTGCAAGAACGAGAGAGAGGTTTCTAGTGCAATTTAGGTATGGGACAGGAGCAAGTACAGTACCCATGTTACTAAGCTTTGCTGCCCACGAGGTAATGTATGATCAACGGGTTTGCGGCCAGTAAGGAGCTCCAGAAGGACGACACCAAAGCTGTAAACATCACTCTTTGAGTTCAGCTGTCCAGTCATCGCATATCTGCCATATCACAAAAAGGAAGAGATGAA
>JAYDZE010065739.1:0-25461 GCA_034509125.1 Monilaria moniliformis | reverse complement strand
AATTCATGTTTATCCGCTTGGGTCGAATCTATCTTCATAGATTCATGTTTATTTTTTGTAAAGGATAGCTCGAAATCGTCCAAAGATCTAGGTCTATCCTACTAGAGTTCTAGTAGTGTTAGGAGTGTCGATTGTAACCTATATAAACCCCTCTAAAGGCAACGATAGAGGGTGTGGACGATTAAATGTAAATTCGATCGAGCTAGGTATTTGCTCGGGTTGAGGCCTCGCAAGAGGATTCGTATTTACCCTTAGTCTTACACATATTTGTTCCAAGCTTCATTCCAATAAAGTTCCATTTGTTTACTTCTCGCCTCACGCAAATTATGTTCATCGCTATACACTTATCGCACACTACCGCACGCCAAGCGCACTAGGAGGCCTCATCCACAGCCTACCCAAGGGCGAACACAGGCAATCACCCCGCATCCCGAGTCCCGCTCATACACTCGACATCAATTGGTGCGGTGAACGCTCACAACATGACACATCTGACCATCGTCGAGCGTTTGGACCATGTCGAGAAGAGCATGGACGATATCATGATCCAACTCAAACGGGTGGACACACACATAATCCCGGCCCTCGACGAATTTCTCAGTGATTACCGTCACCATCTAGACAACTTGGCCATCGCCCCCAAAACAGCGGACATACGGGAGCAACCACTCACTACACCACCATCGCCGACATCGGTCCCGGCAACACCACCCTCCCCGACCAGGCCACCCCGCAACGCCACCACCGCACCTCCCCAGGACCATACGGTCCGAAGAGACCGCCCCTACTCGTTGCGAGCTCCGACACCCACACAACATCCCCCACCCCGAGCCGACTAACCTCCCCACCCCACCAAAGCCAAATTTCCACCTCCCTTCCCAAGTTCACACCCTTACCGCCACCTCCCCCATCATACCTACACCCGATGACAAACTATCATCACAACATCACATTATGCCACCCACCACTATTCACCCCGCACCTGCCACTCGCCTCCCATCCTCCATACTATCCACAGACCATCACCACCACCACCATGGCCTTTTCTCACACATATCCCCTACCCTCTCAAGGATCGACCCTATTTGAATACACTACTGAGTGGCACTACGACACACCCTTTTCCCGGTATCCACCGATTAACCACCACCAGTCCCACCACAACCGCCTTAACCATCGCTACCACCCTTGGCACCCACGCCACCAACGCCACCGCATGAACCCCCCCACGCAATGCTGGGGCGTCGACGACATCATGCATTACACGCAAAACAGCATGATGAACCGAGACCAAACACCGCCTGGCCACCACTCAACGGAACCCGACCATGACGACGCTTGCACCAAATTTGGACCCAGCCTTGCGGGCTAGGCTGTTTTGGCCCCCGGAGTAATTGATGAGGATCCCGCACGCGGACAACACATCGCGGGCCACTCCGCACAAGATCGTGCACAGGAGTGCGCACGGGAGAAGCGCCGCGCACGCAGGCAGCGCGCGCGCGCCCGTTAGGCACGCAAGCGCGTGGGCACCAACCCAATTCCGGAAAAAATCGGAATGGCCCGAACCAGGCTGGCGGATGGACTTTTAGAGTCCTTTAGCTTAGGGAGTCTTATTTTAATTATGTTGAGTCGGATTTATCCATTTAAAAGATAAATCCAAGTTTTATTTTTATCGCTTGTAATTCATGTTTATCCGCTTGGGTCGAATCTATCTTCATAGATTCATGTTTATTTTTTGTAAAGGATAGCTCGAAATCTTCCAAAGATCTAGGTCTATCCTAGTAGAGTCCTAGTAGTGTTAGGAGTGTCGATTGCAGCCTATATAAACTCATCTAAAGGCAACGATAGAGGGTGTGGAAGATTAAAGGTAAATTCGATCGAGCTAGGTATTTGCTCGGGTTGGGGCCTCGCAAGAGGATTCGCATTTACCCTTAGTCCTACACGTATGTACGTTCCAAGCTTCACTCAATAAATATTTCGTTTGTTTACTCTCCGCCTCACGCACACAATTCATACACTTAGCCGCACACACTTGCCGCACGACAAGCGCACTTGGAGGCCTCATCCACGGCCTACCCAAGGGCGAACACAAGGCAATCACCCCGCATCCCAAGTCCCGCTCTTACACTCGACATCAGCCGCGCTGCCGAGAACTGCCGGCCAGATGGTGTGGGAACACTTGTTTACGAATGTAAAATTGGCAGCTGAAACTCGTGCATAAGTTGCGTACGTGAAAATCACAATTCAGACACACAGATGCACATTTTGGAGACACAGAAGCGGTGTGGATGTACCTGTGGCATGCAAAATGTGGAGCAGTAAAATGGTGAAAATAATAGCCATGAATGATCGATCACTTTAGTGTGTGCGTATGTGTTTTTGAGAGGGGTTTAATGGAAGAATGATGCGGCGGCGGAGCAGTCGTATGATCGCCGCTGAGCTGAGAGAGGAGGAATGTGCAGAGGAGTGGGACTGTGGAAGTGATGAACGGACTTGTTTAATTACGAGCACCTATTTGTGAACTAAATTTCATTATGATATATTATGATTAAACCACGTCAAATTCATCACTCGTAAAAAATGTGGGAGATCACATAATTTCAATAGATATTAATCGGTTATATAGGATTGCATGAATTATTGATTATTTGACCTATAATATAGTAAAAAAACTATAGAAGATATTTATGAATAGAAGTGGGGCTGAAATGATAATTGATAGAATAGCAGGTGTTGTTTGTATTTAAGCGGAATAGGGTGATAAATGTGGGAAACGTGGCAGCTACGTTTCAACGGAGAGGTTGACAAATGTGTTACATGCATATAAACAGGGCCTCACCTACAGGGGGCGGGCCGGCGGCCACTGCTTCCACTGGGTTTTTAAAATCGTTGTGGACTTAATTTTCAATTCTAATACAATGACTCTTCTAAAAAGATCTATCTGCTTATGTTTCAAATTCAAAGAATCATTCACAAATTTAAATCTGTAATATTTCACCTCAAAAACTCATTCTACCTTTAGATTGTTCCAAGATAATGGTTGCCATAAATTTTGTGTCTACTAATGATTCACTAAATATAATTATTAAATGGAGTTTATTGGATCTAATAGGTTTCATAATTTTTTGATTTAAATTTTTATATAATTTCAAATATAATTATGGTCTGTGATTGGTTATTCTAAAAATAGGATATATAATTTTGGGTAACTGGGCGCTAATATCAGGAATTTGGCCGAATTTTAAATCTTTACAAATTTTGTTGTTGTTGCCGATTTCTCACGATCCCCATTAAAACCGACGTGACAAAATTAAATCTGAATTGACACGTAAATCTATAAAAAATGACGTCGTTTTTTATACTAAAATTTAAAAAAATAAAACAAAATACACCTCACATCCACCTAACTCCCCTCGTTTTTCTCTCTCTTCTTCCTTGCAGATGCTCTCAATTCATCGATTAAAATTGAAGATGCCATCGTTGGAAGAATGGAGTGTGATTCGAGGGAGGAATTCGCTGCCCCTAGCGAGTATCTGGCGGCGTTGTCCGTACCAGCGAGTAGACCAGACCTTGCCGCGGGAACCACATCTGACTTCAACGAAGAATCACAGCCGTTCGCCTGAAATCGAGGGTGACTGACTGCTGCTGCATTTTGACAGAAGCTACTGCCTTTCATCCCGCTGTGAAACGCTGCCATCGTCGTCGATCATCAAAATCACCCCATGATTGAAAACTAGCGATTGAAGAGTGAGAGATTGATGGTGTGGTTGAGTGTCTGAGAAGCTTTGTAGTGACAGAGAAATTAGTAGTGAGAGAGAGAAATTAGAGAGCGTGAGGATAAAGTGATGATGTAGATTTTTTTTTATAATTTTACTATTTAAATATCACTTCATCTTTAGTTTTGTCACGTCATTTTCGATTTCGGAAATCGCGTAAAATCAACAACAACAAAGTTCAAGATTTTGCAATCATGTTTTAACTTCGTGAAAAGATAGAATTTGGCTAAAGTTCGTGATATTAGCAACCAATTGATATATTTTTTTTTTAAACTTCAACTCTTAATATTAATTAAAATGTATTATACAATAACATTTTTTACTTTTCATGATAAATACATGTGACCTAATAAATTTAATGGTGTGACATAAAAAAATATGGGAATAATGATCTGAGCTAGTCCCTTGCCTACACTTAACATTGACTTATTTTACAATACAATATTTGTGGAAAGTATTTTAAAAGATAAGCATAGGATCCAAGGGGGGTCGGGAGGGGGCGGCCGACCCCCCTGATGGCTAACTTTCCTTAGCATCACCGGTAAACCGACATGGTCGTCCCTCCTCCGATGATCGGATATGCCTTTATTGCGGCTCGTAGCTTGAAAATTTTTGCTTCTACGAAAAAAATAAAGCTTGAAGAAAACGTATGTGTTAGGATCCACCATTGTTGCGACTCGGAGACTGGAGAAAACATCATGTAAATATATGTTCTGAAGCCATTGAATGAGATTACGCCCCCTCCATATTTAATTTCTAGATTCGCCACTGCGTATATCTACAGTAATATGATTATGGCGACAAAGGAAATATCACCGGCTTTTTGTATTTGCAGTGGCTAATTTATTATCAGTCGGTGTGGAGCTTATTTTTTTTGGTCACTTTCTGAAAAGCAGTCTTGCTACAAATCAAATTCTTTTTTTCTCCCTATAACGAAAATTTTTAATTGTAGTTGGTGTTTTGTTAACCTTTTTTTTTGTCAGAATTTGTAACTTTCGAGTAAACAAGAATACTATAATTGGCTGCAATATGCCAATTGGAAGAAGCGAATTTCAATCCACCATGATTCTTGTGTAACTGTGTAAGTATAAAACATGAATCTGCAGATTCCCTAACAAATGTTCTTTTGGTCATGGAATTATTCTAATAAATACTCCCAATATCAATAAAGTTGTATCTTATTCGCTTTTTAATAGTCCGTCGGTAATAAACGCCTTTTTGTGGTGTAAATTTGATTGATGTAATGTAAATGTAGTTGCATCTAACATCGAAATTTAAGTCATTTCGTATTTTGCTCCTACCTATTTTTATGTTAATTTTCATTTCACATCAAAAATGCATAAGATGAAGTGTGGTGGGAGTGATTTTAAATATGATCATTCACCTTAGTTAAAAATTACAAAAAGAAATGATTTTGATTTTCAAAAAAAGAAAACTGAATCTTGATTTTTGAAAATAAATTCTTTTAATTTTGAATGTGGTGGATTTTTTTTTTAAATTTTGATTTCATAATTTTATAATAAATAAAAATAATTTAAAACTGCGTTGAAAAAAGCCTAGCCGTACGAAGTTCATGTGTAAAGCAAGCTTGACGCCGATTGGCTATGGCTCGTAAGTGGCAGTGATAGGGTGAGGCGCGTCTTGTGAACGCCCGTGTTTTTACACGGTGTACGCACACACCTTGCAGTAGCACGTTACACGATGCGTGCGCTTGTGAGTGCATGCTATATAGCGCACACCGTTTCTAATGCTGTGTAATATGCATTGGATAATTGCGCTTTTTTTTCTTCTAAAAGACGTGATCAAATCCCACAATAGTCATGTTTCATTTTTTTTCTTTTCTTTTAATCATTGCCCTCATTTCATTTTTGTTGTCTTATCTTTAACAATTTTTCTTTTATTCAAAAAATGAGATTTTGCCTAAACATAAATTATATTTTTTTTAAATAAATAGAATTTCTATTTACTTTTCTTTAATTCATTCCCTCATTTCTCTTTTGTTTTCTTTTTCAATTAATTTTTTTCTTTATTCATACATAAGATTTTACTTAAACATAAATAAGCCTTTTTATTTCTTTTCTTATTTTGTTTATAAGAAAAGTCATATTTGGTGTAAATAAAAGTCTTAGTAGATTTTATGAAAAATATTATGAAAATGTTTATCTGTAAATTGTGAAATAAAAGAAACAAATTAAAATATAAACGCGCAATTCATCTTATTGGATGCGGCATACGCAATTATCAATATAATGAGATATTCTTTAGAAATGAATACATTTGGATCGACAATATTATCATCCGAAAAGCGATTCACAATCCCGATGTTAAACATATCATAATTTGTAAGGCTGTGTGAACTTACTTTATTTTAGTACAAAACTAATGCAGGTAATGCAACAAGCTAAAATATTTAATATCTGATGGAGAATCAGATTGAGCCCATACAGATATGTATACTGATTATCTGTTGGCAGTTCCTACAATGGCGAATATGTTAAAAATATTTTATGAGAAAAATCCAAGTTGTTAAATAAACGGTATTTTGTTATTATAAATGAATGAAAGAAATAAAAGGACATAGCTGACGCGGTGAGAGATAGCTATGAAGACGATGAGTATGATTTATGGTGTGTTCTAACGTGGCAGATATGGAACTACATATGCAAAAAATTATACGATAATGAAGGGCGGCCCAATCCACCGAAGGAAGATACAAGTGAGGCACTATGCGAGGCGTTCAAAACTGCCAAACCATTGCTGGAAAAAGCCCAAGTTTTGGGAGTGAAGCAAGGGGAGCGTACATGGAAGTGTCCGAGTCACGGCTGCTTTAGAGTGGACGTGGACGCGATGCATAATCCGGAAAAAATGCAATATGAAACAGGTGTGATAATTCGGAATGATCAAGGAAGGATTGTGGCCGCGAGGTCTAAGAGCACACCACCACGAACGAATGCAATGTGGCGGAATTGTTGGCGATAGTGGACGGGATAACTTTCAGCATGGAATGCCGGATAGCACCGATAGAGATCCACACTGATTCGATGTTGTCGGTGCGATTACTCTCAAACGAGGAGGAAGCGAAAGAGATACTGCCCGAGGACGTAAGAGAGATAATCGACGTTGCAAAGGACAACATGTTGGTGGGGGTTTACCATGCCAGAAGAGAAGCGAACAAGGCAGCCCACGCCTTAGCACGGTATGGGCCGAAAACAAGCTCCAACATGATTTGGCGAGAGACTTTCCTAGATGGCTTTTAGATATTGTTTCGGAAGTTATACCCTTTAAATAATATTGGTTTTTTTTAGCGTCAAAAAAAATAAATACTGAAGCTGAAGACAGTTCTTTTATTACAACAAAGATCTAATTATAGGTGCAATATAAGGGATATTAAATATTAATTATTTAAATCATATTTCCACATTTTCTGACTTCTTAACTGCAAATCCATTTCCAACCCAGGCAATGTATCCCCCACCCATGTTGAGTACACGCTTGAATTCCTGTGATGTATAAATAATATAAAATTAAAATTAAAATCCCACATACCTTCGTAGATGTTTCTTTACCAACAATTCGACAAAAAAAAGAGAAAAGAATCGCAAGAAATTAGACTTACTGCATCAAGAAGATCTCTAGTTGCATACACAGACCTAACCCCACTTTGGCAACCCTGAATTTGTTTTCAATATACTAAAAAATGTAATAGAATAAATAAATAAATAAAATAATAAATAATTTAATTAATCTACTTGAATTACCACGACAAGATTGTCTTCCTTGCCCAAAATGGCCATAACCTGCTCCAGGAACTTGGGATTTTTCACCCTGCCTGATCAATGCCCTCAAGAATCAAGATAACTTATTATTGGATTATAATTTTATTTAAGAAAATTAATAAAAATTCGTTACTAATCAGAATTGAAAATCACCACCTTCTGGAGTAGTAAACATGTATGGAATGTTCAAAGCATTCTCCAGGTGACCTTTCTTGAATTCCTCTTCAGTCCTAATAAATATATAAAATTTCAACTCAAAGTCACAAATTAAATTTAATTAAGCTTGACTGCATTTCATGATTATTTTTTAGCTGATCCAGATTTAATTTCTTACCTAACATCAAGATAGCGGTGGCCATGAGTGAGCAAATCTTTAGCTGCTTGAGTATCCACAGTGATAACTTCAGTTCCACTGCTACAAAAAAAATAAAAAAACACACATACACACACTACAAGGTGAAGAGACAGACAGTAGAAAACTGATTTTGTGTGTGTGTGTGTGTGTGTGTTTTTGTATGCTTATAAGCACCTTTTCTTGACGATGTCCATGAAATTGTAAGAAGGTATTATTGAAATTTGCAGCAGATAGAATGAGGCAGTAGAGATAGAGTTTTTGGTTGCGTTTGATATATGAAGTAAATTGGAAGTTTTATAATAGTGGGAAATTGGGATGTGACTCTGCCTGTCACTCAATTAATTAGTGAGAGATGAATTAGATGCCATTTACCAAACTCTTACTTTAATACATTTTTTTGGTTAGTTTAAATTATAGATATGAGTAATCGTTTGTCCTACTGAATTAAATATTTCACTTCCTAAGTGCAAGGATCTAATCTTGATAAATATTTTTTTATTTATGACCTAAAATATAGGTTAACTCTGTGATGTGGAACATTCAATTATTGGAAGTTTGGAACTGTTAATTCAAGGCCAAAATTCATACTTATTAAATTATTTATCTTTTATAACTCGTTGGAGTTATGAGATAATTTGTGTCGAAATCTTCCTCGATAATTAATATAATGATAAAAAAAAGAGGCAATTTACATGATTTACTTGAGTCCTAGTCTCCTAGATAGTCTAAATAGTCAAATTTATTATTCTCTCCGTCCACCCTAAAATGTTCTATTTTACCACAAATGGACGTCCACAATAAAATGTTACATTTCATTTTTACTATTTTTGGTAAATGAGTTTCATATTCCACTAACTCATTACACTCATATTTTATTATAAAACTAATATATAAAATTGAGACTAATATTCCATTAACTTTTTACATCCATTTTCATTCATATTTCTAACAAAAGTCAAATAATTTCTTAAAATCCGCAGCGAATCCAAATCAGACAATTTATGATAGACAGAGGGAGTTTATAATATGAAGTGTGATTATTGACGCGCGATCATTAAACAATTGAATACGAGTTATTCAATCGCAATCAAACGTGACAATCCATCATTGTTTAATTGAGAAATATATTATTCCGTGCCCATAACTTTCATTTAAAACGTAAGGACAAAATGGTATGATCCATCTCCGGACAAAAGTTGGAGATAAGAAGTCAGAACACTTAATTCAAGTGATACTTGAGCCCCACAAAAACGACATATAAAAACAAAGACGAAGATCGTATTAAAATTTTCAATGAATTATGGAGCATTCATTAATTCAAGTATTTGTATTTGTCATATATATGTAGGAACTGCAATTTATCTTCCGATTTCGATGTATTTTATCCAGTCCAGCTAAAATATTATTTTGGGACAAAACATTATTATTTGATGTTCATTTTTAATTTCAGTGACAAATATATTAGACAATTATAAATCCAAACTTGTGACCAGATTTGTAAATTTTTGCATGACTATTTATACACGCATATCAGTTGGGCTAAGAAAGAGAATGTGATATTGGGTGCATGTGAATGTACTATGTATCAATCTTAATTGTATCAATAAGTTATAATTAGATACTAATAAACTTTGTAATTAATTATTTTTTATAAGAATTAAATCTTAATATAGTTCAATTAAGATGAATACACTGTGCATATGGATGCACATAAGTTTTGTATATAAGAAAAAAGATAAGATAGTACATATTCCATCAATCTCATAAAAATATCAATTTTCTCTTTCGGTTGTCCTATAAAAATATTAATATTTTTTTTTTCTTTTTTACATACTATCTCACTATAAGTTGTTATAATATTCTTACTATCACAATTTATTTACAATCACTTTACACAACAATAAAACGAGACTATTTATCCATTCGTAATATAAACAACACTAAATTGAGACCCTTTCTACACTCATAATATAAACAACACTAGATTTTTTTAAAACCAGCTTCTAAAGATTTCTTCATATTTTCATGCGACGAAGGGAGTACTTTATATATTTGGGCTTTCTAAAATTAATTTTTCTTCAGTTTAGGCCCAATATATTAGGCCCGAATAAATATCAGTTTTCAATGGTCCAATCAATTAATGGCATTGTCATCACACTTTTTATTTGATTAAATTATCATCGGGCTTTTGCAGCAATTTAGTTTTGTAATGTGCCAAGGTAGTCACCGTTCAAATCAATTCCATCTCATTCAGCGAGACGTTGATGCAGTGAATTACGTGGGTAATAATAGGCAAGGATTTAACTGAAGGCAACAATTTAATAACCAAGATAATTGGAGGCAACAACAAGAAGGATAGAATCAACAAGGCCCTAATCAATGGAGGCCTAATTCACCACATTCAGATTTTTATACGAGAAAGCCGACCTTGGAAGATCAGATGGGTCAGGTTCTCTTCTTCATGACCAAAAGTCAGAAGGAGAATGAGTAGTTTGGAGAGAAGGCTACAGATAAATTTGGTCAGATTGATGCATCGATACGGAATCTGGAGATGCAAATTGGGCAGTTGGCACAAGCTTCGCAACAAGAGCTCTTGGTGGTATGCCGAGTGATACTATACCTAATCCAAAGGGTAAGGAGCAAAACAAAACAATAAAGCTAATAAACAAACGAGAGCTAGATTCTTCGCAACCATTAGACACCCAATGTGGCTTAGGCATCTCGCAAGTAAGGGTGGATGAGGAGAGTGAGTGGGCCACAGCGTCGGCGAAGGGAGTGCAACATAAACATAAAATTGTTGAACCAAGTGCGTAATCTTCGCGCACTAAAGCACCATTAAGCACAAGAGATCCTATGTGCCTATTCAACAACCTGGATCACATCTCACCTTCACCATTTCAATGGAAAGAAAAAAGAAGGTTCAAGAGAAAAGTTTTAAATTAATGATGAATATCATCACGAATGTGAATGTTGAAGTCTCTCTTGCTGACCTTTTCATGAATTTTCCAAAAAACTTAAGTTCTTCAAAGATTTTATAGCGAAGAAAGTGGAAATTCAAGAATAAGGTATGGTAGCCCTTAGTGCAAACTGTTCTCAGCTGATTACTGGAAGAATGCCAACCAAGATGAGAGATCTTGGAAGCTATCTAATTCTCTGTGAGATTGGAAGCAAGCAATATACCAAATGCTTGCTAGATCAAGGCTCTAATATTTCATTGATGGCCTTAAAAATAGCCCAATCTATTAGTTTGGAGCATAGAATGGAGCCCATTGATATTGACCTACAACTGGATGAGCACTCCATAGTTAAATTAACAGGTATTGTTTAGGATGTCTTGGTGAAGGTTAATAAATTTATTTTGCTAGTTTGGCTTCATTATTATCGACATAGAAGAGGACAATCAAGTTCCTATAATTTTTGTAAGGCCGTTGTTAGTAACTGTAGATGTGTTACTAGAAGCGAAAGAGAACTCTGTCACTTTTAGGATTTATGGAGAAAAGGTTACTATCAATGTGGATAAGGTTGTGAAGCATCCCATATACCTGCAAGTGTAGACATGGACTGACAAATACTATAAACAGAGGTGCTGGTTGGGAGGCAACCCAACGATTTATTCTCTTTATTTTTGTTTTAATACGTCGAGGATTTTCTTAGTCCAATTCTTTCCCTCGATGTTGTTTTTTTAATTGGACGTTCTTAATGTTGTTTTTTCTTCTTCTATTTTTTGTGTAGGACAGATGAAGCCTTAAATGATGTGGCAATTTACAAACCCCAACCCATCCACCCATGTCCTACGCGTTTATATCCCTCCTAGGTGAAAGAAGTTTCTTTTGTCCTTTCTCTTTTCTTTTGGTCATCAACATTGGGGACAATGTTGTAAATAAGTTTGGGGGTAGGTCATGGTTTGTGATGGACTGTTTGATAAGCATGTATTCATTTGTTTTGTGCTTATTTTTTTCAATTTTGAGAAACATGCTTAAAAGGTCTTTCGATGAACATCATAGTGACACATATTTGATGATAAGATTACATTCATGAATGCTCCATATATCCTTGTTACTACTTCTATGAGCTTCCGTATGTGCTTTCTTATCTTTTGAAAGTGATAGAAGCCCAGCGTGTTGATTTTAGGAAGAACAATCTCAATCTTGTCCGATTTCTTGAGTTGATGAGAGTGCAATTTTCGCATTTATGAATTCCATAAGACTAATTTATAGAATTTCATGTCTGAATTTGTTGGCGTTACTTGGCATTGATGCATGAAAATGATTAAGACATTAGGATAAAGCCCCATAGCCGCAAATTCACATGTCTGGCCTTATATAGACCCCTAATTAGCTATTTTAAGCTTTTATAGCCTGTTTTTTTGAATAACTCTTAGCCATACACCGACCCCATATTTCACTTTTCTTAGCCCTCTTTTCAACCATTTCCACTAAATTGAATTGTTTGTACATCATTGGGATATTGATTTATTTGGTAGTTGGCTAATGATTGGTATGTTTGGTCAGTGGTTCATTATAATGTATTACTTGAGAAAGAAAGTTGTTGTTTAAGATATTTGTTGTTGATACGAGCTCATAGTTGTTGAAAAAGATTACGTACTTCGAGAAAAAGCCAATGCTTTACATACTATAAAAAAATGAAAAGAGAAAAATAAGAAAATGATGGAATAAAAGCTAATGAACTCTTGTGATTTGTGTTGTCTCTACTTTGAAATTCTCAAGTTTAGGGTAATTGGATTTGTTGTTCAGATGGTCATCAGTAAGGTTGGTGGTTGCTTCTTCAATTGGTGTTACAGTATTGAAGTTTAGTGATTTTTTAGTCTTCGTGTCCATATATTTATCCCACCTTTAACTAAGCCCCATTGCAATCCAAATAAAAGACTTTTATGATCATGCACTGATTTCATTGTGATGTTGATAGATTTTGCATGATTTTGTGAAAAGGCCTTATATTTGTTCCCCAATTGATAGCTCGGTAGTCACGTCTTGATGACTTAGCGACGGTGGTTTCAGACTTGATAGACGTTGTTTGTAATTTGACCGACATGTGTAACAACTAGATCTTAAGTGATGGATTGTACATACTTTCGTTCTATGTGGTGTTTTAAGGAGACTATGGAATCTCTACGTTGAAGATCTCTTATCTTTTGTGGGCTGGATGCAATAAGATATGAGTATATCTCTTATGTCTTTTTTTTTCCTGCGAAACTTATGTGCATAGTTGTCTATCTTACTCAAGGACGAGCAAGACTTAAGTTTGGGGGTATTTGATGTAACAATCAAATAATATAAGTTTTTCCCTAAGGTTTCATGCACTTTTATTTGATTATTGACACATTCTCAGTTATTTTCTATATTGGGAAGTAGTTCAGGGAAAATGAGGTTAAAAATTGAAGAAGAGATGAAATTAGAAGCAGGAATAGAGCCCTCTCGACCCAGATTTTGACCTCTAGTCCAACATCTCATGACGACTGTTTTGACCAACCAAAACCTCTTTGTCTCCCGTAGACATGGCCTTTGTCTCCCCGTGGAGACGTCTAGAGAGTCACAAACGAGCCGTGTGGTCCAAGGAACCCTCAAACACGACCCCTGTGTCACTTCAGTGCGATTGCGAGTCAGATACTCACACACAACCCGTGTGAAGGATCATCCCTAGTACACCGATCGTGTCATGTTACACGCTTTGATTTGTTTTAAAGGATTGAAAAAGAAAACAGAGAGGGAGAGGACATGTTACACATAAAAAATCCTAGAGAGCAAGAGCGAAATGTAGAAACACACTTTGAGAGATAAACATTGTATCCAATTCATTGATTGGCATATGTGGGTCAATTGATGCTCAAGTTTTGTACGATTGAAGATGATATTCTAAATCCTTTGGATTACTCCTATCATGTAGTAGGGTGAATTTTGACATTATGTAGTTTGATTTTTTTTGAATTTATGGTTGATTTTATGCATTGATTTCATACTATTGTTTGAATTTCATTATGTTGTTTATTGATGCATCTTCAAGGACTCTTAGTTGCTTATTTTCTAATGTTTCTTTAACTTAAAAGATAGGAGCATACGTAATATGGAAATCCTAGGACTTCAGTTGCGTTTAGCGAGAAGTTTAACGGCGAATCAATGTGTTAATTTATGTTTAGAAGTTAACATATGGCTTCCTGTGCTTCCGTGGGATTAATGAATAAGAGTTATGTGACGTGCTCAACTTATCATAATTTTATAATTCCTTTGACATGTTCAGTGAATATGGAGTGAGAACGCAACACGATCCTCAATGACATGAAACTGAACTAAGTCTTTAATTTAAGTTTGCATGTGCCTAGGTCACGTGAAGAATGTTAGGAGTAATTTTTGCCGACTCATAAAATATCTGGAATTTATCTCTTATCTTCTTGTTTTTATTTCGTTTAATCTAGTTTAATTTAGGGATTAGGGGCTTCTTCTTGTATATATGTGTGTCCGCCATTGGATATATAGATGGATTCCTATTTTATGTGGGAAAAAAAAAATAAACCTATGTATTTTAGCTCTCTCTTCAGCCTATTTTCCTTTCTAGTTCTTTTATCTCATTGTTCAACATTATACTGCTACCGCTGCCGCCCCACTGGCCACTGCCCCTGCTACTTGCCGCCACCACTGCGTAGTACAAGGGCTTTGAATTTATAATATAAATTGGTCAATTCATTCCTTGCATACAAAACTTGCGTTTGTAAGACATGAATTGGCTTAATTAATATTATGCATACCAAACTTGCATGGTTTGATATGCATGATTTGAATTCATATCATGCAAGTTTGATAAGTCTGCTATAAATTCGGTCAATTCATACCAGGCTTACCGAACCTGCGTGCACATGTTTGGTAATACTAGTATCAATTCGGTAATTTATAGATCTTGAATGGTTTGGTATGCATGATTTGATGTCACATAACACAGAGGTTTTTTGGTGTGCTAGTAAGCCCGATATGAACTCAATCAATTCATACTAGGCTTATCAAAGCTACACTTTGCAAGTTTGGTATGCAAGGTATGATTGGTTGAATTCATACCATGTATACCAAGTCATACTACGTAAGTTTGATAATCATGTTATGAATTCTGTCAACTCATATCAGGATTACCAAACCAAGTCTAGCATGGTGGTATGAATTCAGCAAATTCATACCAACATACCAAACTTGGTCATATGCAGATTTGATATGCATAGTACGAATTCAGTCAATTCATAATAATGTACCAAACTTCCAATTTTCTGCAAAATGCAAAAAAATCCAACAATTAATAAAGTCAAAATATTTTCTACAAAAAATACTGAGTAGATGAACGAACGAATACAGAATTATATTAATTTAAACTATACAAAAATTTTCTACAACATTAAAAAATACAATAAATTAAACATCTTTCATATTCTTCTCTGTATGTACTCAACTAAAATATTCTAAATCAGCGCAAAACCTACACGAAAAATAAAAGAGATTATCACTAATCAAAAATGAAATATTGATATTTACTAACAAACTTTCATGACAAGCCCATTAATCAACAATAAAGCAACAATTTTAAATTAAACAAACTATAATCAACTAGCAAAAACAAGCTATTCAAATCGATAAGTTTAGGAGAAAACAATCAATGAAAATGCAGATTCCCCACCAAAGAAAAGAGATTATACATTTTTATCAGTTTCTCCTTAATTCTAAACAATAATATTATCGTTAAGAGAAATAGAAACATACCAATGCTGCAAGAAGTAATAGGATTCTTGTGAAGATCCTTGAGCTCCTTCAAGAAGATCCTCTTCGATGCCATGAGCTTTTTACTACGATCCAACAAAACAAACTCCACAGATGACTCATGCTCAAATAAAATCACACAAATTCTATGATAAAAATGAAAAAGAACATATCAATCACCAAAGAAATCAAAAGAGTCAAATCTCTCGACTCATTATTTAATGCACCAAGTTGTCTTTCTATAGATCAAGTGAGAAAATGGATTTTTCAAATGCTCAAATTTCGCTAGAGTTCTTCCTCCTCAAATAGCACCTGGCAATATTAGACAAATGGGAAAGAAGAACCAGCCAATGAAAAATGAATTAGTCAAACTCCATGCTCAGCCCAACCATCTTAGCAGCAGACGACCTCGGTCAGCGTAGAACAGAAGACGCAGCTGCCGCTCGCCGAGCACCTCTTGACCCGGACAAACACACTGTAGCTTTTGTTATGATTTAGAAAAGTATTGAAATTTAATTGGTTCGAGAATTTCGAGAAATTAATTAGAATTATTTAGATACGAGACTAGTTTGGGATTAAAGTATTTTTAGATTAAGGTCTAAATTAAGTAAAAAAGACTTAAGAGTCTTTAAAGCTCTGAATTAAGGTGTATGGATAAAAAAATTAATTTAAAATCTTGAAATAATTAAGATTAAATTAATTAGGGAAATGTTTGGGAAACTAAATAATGTTAGTGTCTTGTTTTGAATTATTATAAGTATTGAATTAATTTTAATTAAAAATATACTTTATAAAATTAAAGGTATGAATTACTTGATAACAATGTGCATATTGGTATGACTATGTGAACTCGATGTGACTATACGTGCAATATATTGATATCATAATTTAAATAAAATAAGCATGAATATATGTATTGATATTACACTCACTATATGTGCAATATATTGATATCATAATTTTAAATAAAATAAGCATGACTATATGTATTGATATATAACATATTACTTGAAATACGTTACATGAGTGAGCGACGAGGGCAGAGGCGTCTGTGGGTGGGCGACGGCCGGCGATGGCTGTGTGCCGAAAGAAATGGAGGTAGGGAGCGACGGCTAGGCTTTCATTCCTTGAGAATGTGAAGTAGATTGATAGAACATGAGGATAGTGAATGAGAAAGTCTGGAGGATATATTTAAAATTTGAAAATGGAGTCAGCGGAAATTTGGTCGAAAGTTAGGGGCAATTTCATCCGAATATCCAAAATAAGGTATATATTAGTTTTTTAAATTTCTGACTAACTTTTAGTTTTGACTATCTGAAAGTGACAGTTCGACAAATTAACACTATTTAAATCTCGGCGGTACTCAACAATCACCTGTACATATTAGTTGTAAATTTTATTACATAAAATTTATTTAACTCTAGGCAAGTACTATATAAAAAAAAAAAAAATTAAAATAACTCAACTTTTTCAAGGAAAAAAGCAAAAAATATTGTCCCATTGAAGATATCTTGATCGTGGAATAGATATTCCTGATATCAAAAGATTTTAAATTCGACTTCCATCAATATCTCTAAATATTTCTAACATGATAAACTTCTTTCTTAAATATACTGCATATAGAAAGTGAAGCTGTGGATTCTATGAAAAAAGAAAAGGAAAGGACATTGATGTCGGTATAAAAATCAAGTAGGGAAAGTAATAATAAACTGATCTTTCACAATTTCAGATTCAATTAGTAAGAAAACTGATCTTCATTACATTTTTCAACCATATTAGTTATGTATATAGATAATAAAATTTTTGTACAATTGTATATGCAAAGCAATGTGATTTTTTGTCATAGAAATATAATAATCAAATATGCGTGGATATATCTTATGAAAGCTAAGAGTATAAATGAAAGAAAGAAGACATGGAAAATTGCCAAATTTAATGTACTTTGTCTATTCTAAATATAAAAATGTAAAATAGTAATATATTTTCTCCCTAAATATTGTCCTTTATTGCTGGCTTTTAGTACACAACCTACCGCCGGCCTTGTCTAGAAATAGACGCAGTCGTGTAGCAATAATTAATCGAGAAAAATAAAAAATAATAATGCAGATCATTGATTTCCCACGTTGCAAGATTAAGTAAAGTTAGTTGAGCTCAAACTCTGCATTTAATTGTAGAGCTAATGCATTTCAAGCCAACAATTTTGACATTATGATTCACCCATCTTCAAACATTTCGAGCACATTTCACTGTGTAAATTTTGATTATATTTGCAGCTAACCAACCTTCATGAAAGGGCCCATTTTGCATTGTGCTCCCCTTTTTTACAACACTCCATGCTGCCAATTTTTAATGCTGAGGGCGTCATGGTCTCAACTTCGGCCAACCGAGTCGACACACTAACAAATCAATTATGATTCCATAAATGGCTTCGTCTAATCGCCCGATTATTGAAAGCCCTTTTGGGAAGATTCTCTTTTTCGGAATCCATTTTGCAGAAACTTGGTAAAATATTCAATTTTCTTTATTGACTGTGAGATGAAAAGTAGGGAGGGAAGATCTTTGGCAGGGACGCCCACCTGGGCTGTGGCCACCGTTATCACCCTTTTGGTTTCCATTGGCATCTTGCTTCATGGAGGTTTGAAAAAGTTTGGGATGGTTAGTATTGATTTCTTACTCCTTTATATGTGTATTTGTGTGTGTGTGTGTGTGTAATAATGATGGGTTTTGAAGTTTATGTTCAAGGTTTTGTTTCTAGGAATACATGATTTTCATTATATTTGAAGTTTATGTTCAATGTTGTGTTGTGGAAAAAAAGCGACATGGACTCTTGAATTGTTAATGATTATTGAGTGTATTCTTGTGTTCTGTGTTTGTGTTTGTATAGTGGTTGGATAGGACTAAAAGGAAGCATCTTCTTGCTGCCTTGGACAAAATCAAAGAAGGTAAGATGATGAGCTCTTCTGTGGCTTATTTGTTTGTGGACTTTTGATGTTCTTGTCGAATTTTTGGTTTCATGAGCTGCTTCTTTGGTGTGAACCAGAGTTAATGGTATTTGGGCTCCTCTCATTGTTGATGGGTCACTGGATTGCTTTTGTGGCCAAAATTTGTATCAAGCCGTCGGCCTTGATGAGCAGCCGGTTCTATCCATGTTCTCCTAAAATTGCAGAACAACAAGCTCTTGCTAGACATACTGTTGTTTTTAGGTCCGATCATTTTAATTCCTCAATTTCGCGGTTGTTGTTGGAAGGCACAAATCACGATTATTGCCCCGAGGTATTTCTTGCATGCTTATAGATAGTTTCTTGTTTCATCGTCGCTTTCTTATACTCTGCTTACATGAACCTGGATTTTAAGCCTGCTTGCTCTGATGCTTTATGTGATATTAGTTGGGTTTAGTGTATTTATCGCGATCATTTATCTCCCTTCATTGAAAGAGTCAAGTTCAGAGAAATGTAGAACATGGTTTTCTGTGTTTAAGGTCGGTCTGATAGTGAGTTTGCTTCCCTTTTGAATGTTAGACTGAATGCACTGTGCGCCCTCAAATGAAGTAGATAACTTGTATTAATTGCATTGTGAATTTGAATATTGGCCTCATACTCGAACACTCATCTCTTGCTACATCAACTTACTAAGAGTGATTACAAAAGACTCAAAATTTAGGAAAACTATATTTGATGCATCAGGGTAACACCTGAAATGAAGCCATAATCTTAATCAATATTGATGTTCATATGTGTTTCCAATCTCCGAATTCAAATTCCAGCTAGTTAGTATAACAACTAGGGTTGTTTTTCCGGCTTCAATTTCGAAGGGAGGTGTTCAATATCTACCTCTTTCTCCCAGGATCGCGAACCATTCGCTTCATACGAGAGCCTTGAGCAACTCCATCGGTTCTTGTTTGTTTTGGGTGTTACCCATGTCTCTTACAGTTTCTTAGCCATCGCACTAGCCATGATCAAGGTCGGCATTTCATCTCCATGCTAACCTCCCGCAACTCTTGCTGCATTGCTTCAGCCAGCATACTCAAAATTTGTTGTGCTGAATGCAGATCTATAGCTGGAGAAAATGGGAAAATAATGCCAAAACATTGGCTCTTCGAGGCCTGCTAACTGCAGATACATCTGCTGGTAGTTGATATGATCCTATTATATTTCTGGCAAATTTATATTCATAACTGATGAATTGTTTCCTTGCAATACTGAAGCAGATGCTGAAGATGTCGGAACAGATGGTGTGCCAATAAGGCGCCTATCGAGTTTCGTTGCTCATCACACATCCCATCCTTGGAGTCGGGACAGACTTCTTGTTTGGCTGGTATGGAAGCACAAAGTCTCACAGATTAAATATCTTGACATGAGTTAGAGAGCAACAAGGCCACTCTGCTATTTAGGACTTATGTTGTACATTAAATGTCTTCCGTAATTATCTTTAATTTGTGCGGAAGAGATTCAGTCATTAGGAACCTATACATAGGTTTTAACATGAGTAATACCAAAGTCCAATTGGCAACTTTACAACACCGCTTGGTTTCACTACTAATTTCATAAGCTTTGTAACAAAATTCTGCGTCATTATCCTTTGCTTGTATGTGTGTGACTTGGCACTTGAACATTTCATAAACCTGTTTCTACTCAGCTTTGTTTCAGCCGCCAATTCTGGAGTTCTATAAGCCAAGCTGACTATATGGCACTGCGACTGGGCTTCATTACTGTAAGTTGTCTCCTAACTGCTCACTTGTTCGAATCCTACTGCCAATTGCCATAACATAGTTTGGATGAATTTTTGGAACCGAGTGTTTGGTGAGAGAGCCAATTATGTCTGCATGAATTGATAGTGCTGACAGTAAGTTTTGACTATGATTTTAAAAAGATTGCATTGAGATAAAAATATCTCGATGTATTGGTTTTTCATGGGTCATGTTTACAAT
Source organism: Monilaria moniliformis (assembly GCA_034509125.1). NCBI lineage: Eukaryota > Viridiplantae > Streptophyta > Magnoliopsida > Caryophyllales > Aizoaceae > Monilaria > Monilaria moniliformis. The sequence goes on along the minus strand of JAYDZE010065739.1, from coordinate 4,876 downwards.
AACTTTTTCCAGTGGACCATGATGCGTACTAGCACCAAGGGAATGCTTAACTTTCTGTTTCTTTGTTTTGGCTTACCTTGGCAGACCCATCAATTACCTTTCACTTACGACTTCCATAATTACATGCTTCGGAGCATGGAGGAAGAGTTTCGAGATATTGTTGGCATAAGGTACTAGAATATTCATGATTCATTGGATGCTAATATCTCTTATAAAAATGATTATCCTGTTTCTAGTGTATTACTCATCTACAGGATTCGGTTGCGAATTTTTTTCAGGCATATACTATAAACTATAAGTATACTATCTCATTCACAATTTTGAGAAGTGATTCTATATAATATATATAGGATTTTGGTGGCATTTAAGCTTTATGTGTCAACTACTTGAATGCGTTCAATATTTATGCTTACCTTTTCTCTAGATCAATTGACACATGATGCTCACATTGTGAGTCTCTGTGTGGTTATTTGATGGTTGATCATTCTATAAAAACGAAACTGTTTGACACATCTTATTCACTGAGGAAAGTAAAACGCTGCAGTTTTCAGCAATGTCTCGTCTATGAAGCTACATTAACTGTAGATACTAAATGAAAGCATCTAACATTTCCTTGTATCTTTTGCAGTATCCCGCTCTGGATTTTCGCTATCACCTGCATTGTTCTAGGATTTCATGGTAAGATCCTCTTACGGGAAAAAATATTGTTTATGAATCTGCAGTAATTCAAAGCAATTTACACGTGTTCCTGTTTAGTCGTTTGAATGCATTTGTTAGCATTGGTCATTTCTTGTGACGACAAACATCATAACATTGATTTATGCATTTGTTAGCATTGGTCATTTCTTGTGACGACAAACATCATAACATTGATTTGGGGCACGGCATGTTCAATACACTGCAACTATATGCAGTGCCATTATTTGAATAAACGGTGCGATTTTCAGTTAAATCGTAATCAGTTCTGCTCTTATGTTACTGTCTAAGGTGTACTGTTATCTGGCATCAGGAACAAATATATACTTCTGGCTCTCTTTCCTTCCCACCATTGTAAGTTCACAACTTTTGTTGGCCTTTCTGAACCTTCCAGATCTATTGGTTGCTTACATATCTGACATTATGCTTAAGCAGTTGATCCTTCTACTCGGCACAAAGCTACACCGCATAGTTGTAAAGCTGGCCGTTGAAATCATGGAGACAAGCCAGTGGACCGAGATCCGGACGTTCAATCTGAGGGACGAGCTCTTCTGGTTTGGCAACCCCAGGCTGCTTCTCCGGTTGATACAATTCGTATCATTTCAGGTTACTTTTTCATGACTTGGATTTAGATTCAAAAGAAAAGAAGCAATCTAGGTAACATTCATCACCAATGCTGCTGTGTATTTTGCAGAATGCATTCGAGATGACAACGTATATATGGTCATTGGTAAGACTTCATCAATCCGATCTTCTTGATTCCGATAAACAAGTTTAGAATGTGGATACATAACTCATTTGGATGTGATTTGAAGCAAAATTTATGTTAGGATAGTACAATTGATTATCATACCTGAGACGAGCATTGGTAGTAAACGCATCTGTCTTTTCTGTTTTCGCGTGTTTTCTCCAGTGGGAGATAAAGGCGCCATCGTGCTACACTGAAGATCACACTTTCTTGGTGATTCGCTTGACATTTGGGTACGCTGTCGCCTGCTATCTTTCCACTCATCGTTTGTTCTAAAAAGATTGGTGTCTAAACTGCTGCACCGGGGTTTTTCTGCAGGGTCGTCTCGCAGTTCTGGTGCAGCTTCATCACTTTCCCTCTCTATATCATTGTAGCTCAGGTACAGCTCCTGTGCTCGTCTCTTGCATCCATTTTCATCTCCGTTTTATGACACGTGCCTCCTCATTGCAGATGGGGTCGAAGTTCAAGAGGACCATAGTGTCCGAGAATGTGAGGAAATCGCTTCATGGATGGCGGAGGAAGGTGAGAACTAGGCACGGACCGGGTCCCACCCAGCCTTCGTTGGAGGAGGGCGAGGGGGGGAAAGACGCGAGCAACTCCACTGGAAGCATAGAACGGAGCTCAAGCATGCCCGAACGCAGCTTGGCTTCTGATCAGAATGGCTCCTTGAGGCGTGCTCGGGAGAGTGAGGTGCCTACATCGAACGAGGAGCTTCAGGATCTCGTGCGTTCGGATCCGGAGGTATGATATGGAGATTGAAAGTCTGAAACTGGTGATCAAGTAACCGATGATCGTTTTCTACTTGTGCCTCAAGAATGCCAAGACTGCATCGAGATTAGGCTGCCTAGCGTGGTTTTTGAACGTGTTTTTCGATATGTTTTGTATAAAGATTTTCATGGATGAGGATGTTGTATCTGGCAGCAGATAGAGCAATAGATGAAAGCTCATTTTGTAGGGCGATGAAATATTGGCTGAAATACTGCGAGGGGGAGTGTCTTACCTACTGCACTGCACTGCACTTTGTTGTTTCTTTTTGGAGAGATGTAATGCTAGCGTTTATTTTGAATATATGCAATGTAGTGCACAAAATTTGGCCTGATGTGATGGATCACTTTGACCCGGCCGATTAAATGGATAGCTTGGGCCATGAATTTGTAGGCTAGATGAAGCTCGGGTGAGTCTGCCCAATGAGCTTGAGATGGATCTATCCAACCCGATTTCAAATTTAAGATTTTTCCGTTTGGCTAGCGCGAAAAAAATATAGTTAATTTTCCATTTTCGAGGATCATTGTTTATGGGGATGGGGAATCATGGAGATTTTGATTTGATTAAATATATTATTTGACATTCACAACCCAACTTTAAAAAATCAGTCATAATTTCATTTTCAACTGTTATTTTAGCTTTTTATTATTCAGCCACAAAATCTACAATCTAATTTCAAAAAATTCAGCCCCAAATTAATTACAACTTTATTTTTTCATTTCATCATTTTTTATTTTTCAATTTAATATATATTTGTTTTTGCGATATTTGCAAATAACGAAAATTATATTAATTTAAATACCGAAAATGACATAAATTAAATTTCTAAAATTATATAAATAAAGAGAAAAAAGAAATAAAGCATATTGGAAAAAAAAGAAACAACAAAAAAGAAGGAAAAAAAAAGAGATGAAAATGGGGAATAATCAATAAACAACAAGAAAGTTTAGAAAATAATTAAAAAAAAGAAAAAGAAACAAATATTAAATTCCTAAAATTATATAAAAAAGAAAAAAAATAAAGCATATTTGGAAAAACAGGAAACAATAAAAAAGAAAGAAAAAAAAGGGATGGAAAAATGGGGAATAATCAATAAATAAAAAGAAAGTTTACAAAAAAAAATTATAAAAAGAAAAAGGACAAAAAAAAAAAATTGAATGTTGGGATTGGGGATCAGACCTACTTCCGTTTGGATGTAGAGTGTAGAGTTCTATCACTGCACTATTACATGTTTTGTGCATAAAGCTAACACACTATTATATAAATTAACTAAACGACGATTTTTTTTAGATAAAGGGGACGGTCGGCGATCGCCCGCTGCAGTGCAGCCGCTGCAAATTCGCTGCAGCGGGGCGTGCAACCGTGTCCCCCGCGGACTGCCCGGCCGTGGCTAGCTGCGCCTTCTCTCCGACCACGCCGCTAAGCATCGGCGGCGTTCCGGCGTGATTTTGGCCCATTTTCCTAGAACGTTAGGGGTTGCCCTAAAACTACATAAACCTATCTTCCTTCTAACTAGTCTTGATCCATCATAGGCCACTCGAATCTTTTTATTTTATCTTAATATATCTTTAATTTAATCACATCACTTCAATGTATGCTTATGTACAAAGATGAATATCAAAACTTAGGGTATATTTTAGTTATAATTAATAATCTAATCTTGGCCTAATCTATCCTATCAAACATACCCTTAATATTTAATGGAAATTATTTGGTTTAACTGTTTACAAACCATCATTACATTTGAGACGTTGAACAGAACAAATTGCTTCTAAAGAAATGATTAAGAAGAAAAAAAAGTCACAATTCAAGTGATTTAAAAAAAAATCAACACAACTCAAATGATAATTATATTAAAGAATTTTCCCAGACTAAAGTACAAATACACAAAGCCGACGGGCCTATCTATAATTTTTTGAAACATGAGAGTCAAATTGATCAAATTGGAAAATAAATAATCTCTATTTAGAAATGTGTTTATATTTCCTGCCCCTCGTCCAAGTAACCCCAAATTCTCTTACAATACAATTCGACAAATTTCTCCTCATTTTTTGGCTGTGTTTATATCTCTCCGTAGTTCGATTCCAAATCTCTGCAATCATGGTGCTCGAGGTCTGCGCTTCATTTCATTTCAATTGGTTGCATTTAAAAATCAGGGTTCAGTTCTTCCCCTTCATAGTTGCGAATCTCTAACTGTTCAAATTTTTAATGGATGAATAGGCTACGATGATCTGCATCGATAATTCGGAGTGGATGCGTAACGGCGACTACACCCCCACTCGGTTCGGCGCTCAAAAGGACGCTGTTAGCCTCATTTGTGGAGCAAAGACTCAGGTTTTCCTATTCTTCCCCTTTTTTCAGCTATTTCATTTTCTAGGGTTCTTTTTTATTAATCGTTACGTGTTTGCGAGGTTGATAAGCGTATCAATTTCTATGCCACGTTTTACTTCTTATTGATTTGGAGAATGGTTTTGGTTTAGTCGTGCATAGTTTTTGGCTGATTTGTTTAGCTCTGCTGTGTGCGTGTCTTTCTTATCATTATTTCTTGTAGGCAAATCCAGAAAATACAGTGGGAGTGTTGACAATGGCTGGAAAGGGGGTTCGTGTCTTGGTCACTCCGACCAGTGATCTTGGCAAGATCTTGGCCTGTGCACACGGTTAGCTTCT
>JAYDZE010065628.1:0-25465 GCA_034509125.1 Monilaria moniliformis | reverse complement strand
TTATATCGAAATGTTATGCTATGTACTTATGTGAGCACCATCTATAAACACCGCTCTCATTTAGTCTATTTTAGCTTTATTTGTTTTATTTTATACATTTAATTTGGTTTTAATACCTTAAAATTTGTTATTAATAGAATTAATTTTAGAAATTACATAAAAATCCAAACTCGATTTGTTCTTTGAAATTATAGAAAAAATAAACAAATCGAGCTTTGATTTTTATGTAATTTATAAAATTAATGATGCCAATAACAAATTATAAGATATTAGAAATAAATTAAATATATAAAATAAAATAAATAATGCTATCGTAGACTAAACGAAAGCAGTGCTCACAGATGGTGTCGCATAAGGTATGTTATATATATTAATTTGCTTACTAATTTTATTATTTTGTTTAGTGGATTTGGAAGTTTCCTCCGATTTCACATGGATAGAAAACAAACAAATGCTTTAGATAATTATCTAGTTACTAGAAGCATTTTAATTTTGTTGTATTTCTCTTATTTGTAACGATGAGATCGTTTTGTGTAAAACAACTACTTAGGATGTTATTTCGTAATACAATGTTTATTTTTCATTCTATTTATATGAAAATTAAGTATCCACTTATTCGTAAGGATGAGACCCTTTTTTGTGCAAAACAACTATTCCTTGAGAAGTGATTTTCGTAATACAATGTTTATTTTTCATTTTGGTTTATCTGAAAATTAAATCAATCTATCATGCTTGCCAAAGTAAGTAAATATATGAATTCATGATATTCACTCACTGTATTTGGATCTATTAATTTTTTTTTAGTTGGATTTGGAGGAACGATGAATTGAACTCTAGACTCAAAAATGGATGGCAGCTCCGCCCCAAATTTATTTATATTATGAGAAAAGTTTAATGATAGACAAAGAAAAATATGTGAATATTACTGCGAAAGGAGATGACATACGAAAAAACTACACGTCAATTTCATAATGAACGTTTTTTTGAATCCGTCATTACCTCTAGACTTCTCTGTTAACATAGAAGGTCTTTATCATTTGAATCGATTAATTCGAAACAACTTAATCATATAATGTGATAGATTTAGATTTAAAATGAACAAATTTGGGGAATCTCCATAGCTCCAACATGCAAAATATTATTACCGTTACGATAAAACTTCACAACAAAATCTAACAGCTATAAACAGTCCAAAACTCGCAAAAAGACATGTACTAGGATAACGCCGACATAACGTAAATCAAATAAAGTTAAAATAAAAGATGAGAACAAACGAGGCTTTTAAGTGGATCCTCGTCACTAGCATCGCCATCATCACCACCTCAACTGCGTGGAATCTTATCTTTTGGACTCATATTTTTAATAAATTAAAAAATTCATATGGAGTAAAAAATAGACATAACATAATAGTTTCAGTGACGGTTCCAGGAATTCTCTTCGACGACAGTTCGAACGTGGGGTCGACGGCAGCTTGAACGATCGAATTTAATACAAATTTTCGATATTTGTAAACTGGTGGTGGGGTCGGTCGGCGCATATTAATCCAATTGATAATTAGCTATATATAATAAAAATAATAAATATTCACATACTTGTAGTAAAACATTTTTTTTCTAAAAGTCATGCAAATTTAATTAATTAAAATAATGGACTTTGGATCGACCGATGGAGATCATATTACCCCTTATTGCTCACGCGAAGGCCGAATGAATTATTCCTAAAGTTGAAATCCATTTACGAAACCGCATTCTCAGTAGTTGAACGTCTTCAGACAAACACTCAAGCAGTTATGCTTCTATTAGAATCAAATTTAACAAGGCTGGCATAACTAATATTAACCTCATTTTGATATGTAGTATCACAATCAAATTTAAAAGTTTACAAGAATCTTTCTTTTGAAAGGGGAAAATTGAAATCAACTTTGGTATCACGGAATTGGGGGTTTGGAATTGGAATTGGAGTAACCAATTCCAAATCCATTGTTTGATACAATAAAAATATTTAGATTTGGAATTAAATTCTAATTCCAAATCTTCCAACTTCACAATTTGAATTCTATAGCTAAAGTAAATATTTAGAATTCCATATCCCTAATATGTGCTCACACACTCACCTTCTCTCTCTCACGCCCTCTTCTCCCTCTCTCTCTCTCTCTATCACACACACACGCCATCTTTCTCTCTCTCCCTCTCTCTCACACACACTCACTCCATCACTCTCTCTCTCACACATACACACTCTCTCTCTCTCTTTCTATCTCTCTTACACACACCCTCTCTCTCTTTTTTTCTCTCTCTCACACACACTCACTCACACACATACACACATACACACATACACACACCCTCTCTCTCTCTCACACATACATTATTTTTTTCTCTCTTTCTCTCTATCTTTGTCTCTCACACACACACCTCTCTCTGTCTCTCTCTCACACACACCACTATCTTCCTCACACTCTTTTTTATTTTTTTGGCATTTAATTTTAAAATTATATCCAATTTTTAGTCACTTCATTCAAAAGTTTCATAATTTATTCTTTAGACTTTTTATAAAAACATAACATATTTATTCATTTGATGAAGATACAATTATTTTGGTTTTTTATTTAATTTTATAGTGAACTAATCGTATGCTGATCAACCTACGAATATGTATTTGGATTATATCAAATAGATAATGTAATGGAAGTGTATGTTTGGTACCATGGAGTTGTTTAATACCAGATTTATAAAATAAATGAAATACACACACACACACATAAAAATACTCTAAATGCTACATAATGTATATAAATATAAAATAAAATAAATTATTCAATTAAAAGTTAATGTCAAAATTTGGTTACTTTTTTGACTTACCAAACAAAAGTTTTAGAATTACAATGCAATTCTATATCAATTATTTAATTTTACCAAACAAAGGATTTGGAATTGAATTAGAATTTTATAACTTCAAATTCAATTTTATAAAATTACAATTCCAATTCAATTCCAAATCCATTCTACCAAACACAGCCTAAGCCAACTAAGGAAAGTATCGATTCAATAGCTTAGACTCGAGCACTGCACATTCAATTATACAAGAGAATGAGCAACTCTATTCACCGTTCGATAGGTATGAAATTTTACACGGATTTGATTAAGCACTTTCTCCTCAATTCCAACGCAACCACAAATAAAACTAAAATAACATAGACCAAATTAAAACAAGGCACAAAAAACTAAAGTTCACATTATTCATCATAATTTGAAATACGCTAAATTAATTCAAAGCACATTCCAAGGCTCTCTCCATATTCTGAGCCATGCCTTGCAGCCCTATCCCGACATACTTAGCCAAATCCTCGCAGCTCAAGCCTTCGATGGGATCGGCCACGAACGACCATTCGATCTGGCAGCCGAGATCGTCTCCGCCGTCGATCGGGGCGACTTTCAGCGTTGAATTGTATTTCTTAAACCCCATGTTGCTATCAACAACCTCGTAGCTCAGCCACTTCCCGGCCGGGTCGATGTCGGTGAGCCGCTCGCGGCACCACCGCACCTCCTGGTCGCCGCCTCGGGGGGAGGCGGCGCAGTGGCGGACGAGGCCGCTCTTGCCGCCGCCGCCGTCGTCGTCGACTTTGAAGCACGTGTCGATTGTGGGGAGCCACTTGTGGAGGCTGCAGAAATCCTCTAGGAGCGGCCACACCTCGCTTGCGGTGGGCCGCAGTAGTTTTGCGGTGGCTTTGCCTTCCCATTTCGGATTGTCTTCTGCTTCTTCCATTTTTTTGAGTTTTCTTTAGTTAGAGAAATATTTTGTGAGGAGAACGGTCTAGGCAAATGGAGTTTTTATATTCAGGGAAAAGGAGTTTTGTCGTTTAAGGTTGGTGAACTGGAATATTTTATTAGATTTTTTCTCATCTCATGTATGAAAAAATATTATTTACATACTAATTTGAAATAGGAAATACTTTTCTTTCTCTTTTCTATGGAAAAAAATAATAATGGTTTCTCCTTTTTTGTTAGTGATAACTTGTACTCTTAACCTATTAAAAGGAAAATTGTATTTACTATTAGTATGGGTTTAGCATATAGATGTGGAGAAGAGACTCATAAATGCCTAGATAAGATATTAATTATTTATGGACCAGTGCATTAATAAATTCAGATATATGTGATTTTTAATTTTGATATCAAAAATTAAAATATACGCCATTTGACTTGCATTAAAATATTAAAATTTTCACCTACTACAACTATCATCATATACGCCATTTGACTTGCATTAAAATATTTGAAAAAAAATCCTATCGACCATTATACTAACTTACTCCTCTAATAAAATGCAATATGAAATTTATTAAATATTGACATACTAAGAAAATTAAATTATAATGCAAATTTAGTAAGGAAAGTAGTCATAATTATTTAAAGTAGACATACATATAAAGTTTATTCATAATTATTTTATTAATTATTTATAAAATCGTTATTTCCACTAACTATGTCATTATCAAAAATTAAGTGGATTTTACAAATTGATACGAATCTTAAGCAACAGGAAATTGCGGTCCAACAATTTTTTTATTGTGGGTTGGTATTCATCTCTCTCTCTCTCTCTCTCTCTCATACATATATATTATATATACACACAGATATATTTGAAGAGAATAATATGTAAGAAGATGAGTATGACTTGATGCTTTGTGACAAATTTATTAAGGGTGGAGTTATTATTGTTATGCCTGAGCATTTATTCTCTACCCCACCACTATTATCGTGCACCGCCCATTGCAAATTGAACAAAGGTGTATGATATAAGAAAGGGAAAAAATTAAATATTAAATTTTATAATTTATAATTCATAATTCATAATTCATAATTCATAATTCATAATTCATAATTCATAATTTGTAGCTTACGATACATATTTCGAAATTGGAAATAGTTAATTTTAATGTGAAAGTTGAAAAAATAAACATGGTCCACCCGGTTGGCGGCCCCGACGTTGTTTCAAAACTACAAATAATACCAAAATTTTACATACAATTTTTATTTTCAAAATTGAATTTTATATCAAATATATATGATATCAGAAATTTATAATTTTTGGCAAATGCAACACCAAATCAACATTGGGTGCACTTTTGATTTTAATAATTTTTTCTATGATAGTTTTTCAAAAAAAAATTAGTTTGTAGTACAAAAGTACTCATGTGATTTGGTATACATACAATGGATTTGATTTTAAATTTATTTTTACTTGACAATAGTCAAAAGTTCCAACAATAACAAAATTCATGATTCACTCATTGCACACATAGTCAAATATCTTATCCAAACATCCAATTACTACCATAAGAGAATATAGTAGAACCAAAAACTTTACCAAATTCCAAATTAGTGTTGGAATTGCTAAATTCGTATGTAAAATTGAAATGACATAATTTAAAGTGTTCATCTAGCTAGTCTATATATATATATATATATCCTCGACACCTCCCACGTCAGCTTTAATTTGATTGAAAATTAGATCGGTGTTTTGTAAATTACACAAATTGTAAAAAGAATCATACTTTTATGCAAAAATTTAAAAATCGTGTCGCAAATAAGTGAATGTGTACAAGTGGTATTAATATGTAAGGTATCCATAAGTGACCTAACAATTTTGAATGTAATGAAGATATAAACGCTTCAACTATATATAGCAAACACCATTAATTGTAAATTCAGAATACATTTTTAAAATTTATAATTAATAAATTGAGCATAAATCCAAATAATAAAGTTATAACAATATTAATTAATTTAGGTTGGTGATGTCACAAATTATGAGCCGTATCTTCCCATGCAAACCTAGTTTGCCATTAATTGCACGAAATGAAATATAGTTCAAAATAAAATATTTCATGCGTGTTTCTCTTAAATAAAATATAAATGTGAAGTTCATCGTCATTAAGTTTTTAATTTAATTTATATTTAATTAATAATTACTCAATTGTGCAATTTACATCAAATCTAGACTATAGCTGATAAAATATAACTTAAATAGAATAAATAGCATGTAACTTATCTTATTTCCATGCTAAAATAAACAAGAGTGCATACGAAATTAGAATTGAAAACCATTAATATAATAAAAATTTCCAGATTTTTACGAGCTTAATTATAACAACTTGATGCATACACGGTCATGAACTTAAAAATTATTACGTCCGTTGAGAAATAAACTACCTCTTATTTATAACAGAGAGATCTAAAATGCAAATAAATTTTCGAACATGAGCCAGTTAAATTCACTTTACCTAAACTACAATCATAAACCACAACCGAAATAAACTTTCATTCATAAAATAGAAACAATGCCAACACGAAAAAAAAAAAAAACAGTTCAAATAAAAGAAAAACACACACACATACAAATTGTGATTTCATATATAATTATGAAGATCCAAAAATAGCATCCTCCATCTTCTTCACCATAAGCTGCAGCCCCACTTCGTACTTGACCACCAAATCCTCCAACTTGCACCCCTCCACGGGCTCAAGGCTGATCCACCACTCCACGGCACCTCCGCCGCCACTAGAGGCGGTGGAAACAACCTTAATGGTCGAAACATAGGACTTGAACCCTATGTTACTATCCACCATCTCATAAGTAAATGTTTTTTGGGCATGATCTATTGCGACCAGCCTTTCCTTAGACCAATTTATCAAACTACTCGAACTCGAACTTGACTTGTTATTATCAATCGTTGCTTGCTTGAGCCCGAAGCCCGAGCAGTAGCGAATGCACCCGGGCTCGCCATTGGATCCGTGGATCCCGTGGCAAGCAGGGAGACCCGAAAACCATTTGTGGAGCCCGAAAAAGTCGTGAAAAAATGGCCAAATTTGGTCGGGCTTGGCCTTTTCGAGACGAGTGCAAATTTTTGCCTGCCATTTTTGTTGTGAGAGGTTTTGGTCCATTTTGAGTTGGGGTTGTAGATGAGAAGGAATTGTTAAACAGTGTATATAAGAATAGTAGGCTGTATGGGCTGACTTGTATTTTTCTTAATAAATGTAATAGTTAACTATAAAAAATTGATAGAGAATTATGATAAAAGAGAAAAGTTTAACTTTTTTAAGAATAGTAGGCTGTATGGCCTCTGATAATAAATTGACAGAGAATTATAATAAAAGAAAGAAAATAAACTTTTTTAACAATTACATACTTATACGGAGTTACACCTACACACTCAGATATATTAAATGATTCTACCCCAATTTATTGATTAAAGAGAAACAACTTTACCAATTATATTTTTAATATACATGAATATATGTGATTTTGAAATTCAGAATCTTAATGCACTTATCGAGATAGAGCTGACCTTCATGAATGAGGTTCAATTCTTGTAAATTAAATACTCCCTCCAATAATCCTATTCTGTCATTTTTATCCGTCTACCAAAATTAATCACCTTCCAATTTTAATAATTTTATCACAATATATTACATCAATACTTTCATTTATTTACAACTTATATTAATACAACTTATATTAACATGGTCCATATTTTTTCTCTCACTTCAACCACTTATTCTATACTAACAATACTCCAACTATTTTTTCTGTTTCTCTAATAATTTTTTCTCGCTCTCTTCAATAACTTTACCAATTTTACATTAAGACTCGTATTGTCTAATACCAAAACTATTGGTTGTAAACCAATAGAGTATAAAAATAGGTGGCTGCACGTGGCAACGGCATGTAAATTTCTAAAGAAGATTCTACAGATGTCCCATAAAATGTATGAACTTTAAGCATATAAAGCCGACTGTTATTTATTCATTTATTTTCATGAAGGAAACAAGCGCGATAGTTATTTAGGTATTTAATAATTAATATAGTTACCTATTTCTATCTTTTTTTATTATGATTATTGAATGATAAGTAAACCACTAGATTGCATTTTTTCCTTAATAAAATAAGTGCTTTAACAATAAAAATAAAAATGATTTGGGCTGTCTAGACATAATAAATTTATAAAATATTACCAGGAGCCGTGCAGCTTAATGATATTCACTCTTTTGTAAAGTTTAAATACCAATTACGTATCTCAATTCTGTATACCAATTACGTATCTCAATTCTGTAAGGCAAAATATATGATCAAAGCTCATTTATTTAGTGGTGAAACTTAAAATTATATATACCCTGAAAAAAGCATATTTATCTAGTTATTTCTAACAAAAGATTTATGAAACTGCGATATATGATGAATCATTCGTGAGGTAATTTTCTTGAAATAATAAAATAATAATACTTATATATATTCGGTGTGTGTAATAATTTCGATCATTCATTACCCTTTTCAAGTTTCAAATTAATCTATCATATGACTAATGGACAAAAGTCCAACTTTTTTTTTTTTGGACTTTGGACAAAAGTCCAGCTTAATTACAATGCAGATAAGGTAAATGCATTAAATGTGCCATTCTAGATTTGATTTTTTCTACTGCTTTTTCACAAGACAAATAATATTATAGCTCTGTAGAGAAATAAAATACTACCTTTTTAGATGTGAAGCCAAGAAAAATAATAATAAAAGCTAACTTTTCTGTAGAAAATTAAGTGAAAAATAACAATCTAAGTTTGCACAAACGTTTAAGTTGCAGAACAATCAACATGATTAGGTATATAGGCATTTCTAAAAATCCTTCTCAAATTATTGGACTTCATTTCCAAATTCAACTTTCATTCTGTAGCATCATTAATTGGACTATTGAAGAGCTAATGAGTAAACGCAATAAAGGTTTATAATCACAATTAGAATTTAATTAGAGCGCCTTGAAACATCCCCACAGGACAAGAGTGTGCCTCATGACTAATTATATGCAGCATTCCTAACACAATTAATGAGACTGAATTCCAAACTAAACGAAGTAAATCTTGCTCATTTCGAAGTACATCTTTTTTAGAATTTTGTGAACCAACTTGAAAATACATCACAAAAGCAAAGATCATATTCATCATTAGCAACTTGAACTAATACGAGCATAGGACGCGATAGACAGTACAGCCAAGAACGCGAAAATAAAGAAAACAAAACAGGTAGAATGCACAAAGACTCAAACCTTTGAATCTTGATGTGTGTAAAACAGCACATTTTCACGGGAGCTACTATTACTTCTACTTCGCCACTATGGTAGGCCGGCAACATAGTCTCCTCAAACGGACCCTTTCCTATAAAACGGAAACATATATATCAGACGGCACGTGGCAAAAGTATGAGTTGATTATGATCCAAAAGTGGAAAGCATTCACCTCTGCATTGTCATGTTCGTATCTAATCAAGAAAAGACATCTGCAACCTCTTATATCATGCCATCTTCTTTGAATTTCAAGTACATAAGCATCGTAATATCTTGCTTGATCTTGTCTCTCCTAGTTCCAAAAAATATATGAGTGCATGTCGTCTAAACCAGAAAATGATTTGTTCAATTCAGTAAGCTTAAGCTGTTGGAAATTTTAAAAGGTCGCAACAGACATAGCGTTTATCAGCATTTTTACATTTGTATTTTTACTACATGTAGTCTTGTTTTTCTACTCTGATGGAACAAACCAGCAATTCCAGATTTTACACGTGGTTTTTCACAAGTTTGCTGCCGTTAAATTTTGGGTCACGTTTTTCCTCTAGCGCCTTATTTCAAAATAAGGTAAACTGACTGAAGAGTGCATACTTCTCATTTCTCACTATATCTCTATCTATATTGCTATTGGTATCACTCAAACCTTCTAAGCATTCTATATGTAATCTTGCCGACTGATATGACTTCCGAAGGAACAAACTCCAATAAAGTGACAGCATTTAGACCCAAAATAGAGGAGAAAATATACCTGGAAGCACACTACTAGATCCCCAACCTTTACTTTTTGGCATTCCGTATGCTCCAAAGCAACAGACCGCATCCTCACAGAATCTCGTACATTCACCCATTCATCTTCCTCAGCTCCAAACCCAACATACCTTACAAGGACTTCCTGCAGTTAATTAAAGATATCACACTTCAAGTTGATACATACATACAAATAATTTGTCCCTCTGCTTATATGAATCGTAGGATGAATTTTGAATGGAAAAGGTTTGGCCAATTCAATAGAGAAACGTGTAACTGAATGATTGATATCAGCTTCGTAAATTAACAGCAGGAGCCATCTAAAGTAAAAGACTGGTAAGACTGATTGCAGGGTAAAAGTAAAACTACTCACAGGTTCCCCGGAACTGAGGAATCTGTGGGAAAGAAATGTATCAACGTCATACCTGTAAAAAACATCAGAAGAAAAGGGTAAATAAGACAACTAAATAAGTGATAAACTATTGGAGGTGCATATCTGGTGTTTAGCTAAAATAGGAAAGCATGTTGCTTCTTCCTTTCTCTTTAAATGGATATTGTATTGAGGAACTCTAGCTCTAAATTAATGCAATCTACTCTTTCTGTTTCATTTTCATAATATCATAAAGGGACAGGAAGAGTGGTGACATAGAAGATTCAACAAATTCTGACCTTCATTCCTGTAATACCCTAATCTAATTAAAATATTAAATATAAATGAATTGCTAAATCATGAAATAATTTTTTCCTTTTAAATGCGAAATAACGTCATAGTCCTTGGTATGCCACAAGCAAAATTATGTTATCAAGTTATGTCGCTGGGGACTCGCTTAATGGGTCCAAGGGATTTAAATTATTGACTTTAATAGTTAAGTATTTTATTTAAGAATATATTCCATTTTAAGCATTTAAAAGAAAGATTTGTTTCATTATTTTCGCATTTAATTTATATTTAATACTTGAAAAAGATTAGGGCATTACAATTCCTGAATTCATATAATTGATCTGCGATTACCCCGTAAGGCATTCCCCATACTTTTCAAGAACCAAATGAGTAATATTCAACATAAAATTATTTGCATAGGCTAGCTGATTGAAAGATTTTGTTATTCCATTAAATCCACAGAAAGGCGTAATTAACAATATGCAAAAGATGCACGCAGGTGACTGATGAAAAATTCAAATGACAAATTAAAATTCAAATGCAGAAATGGACAAAGAGACCTATCAAATGTTAAATTTTGGCCTACCATGCTCTATCCTTCGAGGACCTCGCTTCAAACTCCAACCTAGATAAATCTGCATCCTCAACTCCTGCCAGAACTACAATGTCAGCCAGGTTATAACATGTCAGCTAGTCATTTAGTTGATATTAGATTTGTAACCAAAACACACCCTCAGGCATCTTCGCATTTCCATTTGCTTTATTCTGAGAAAGAGTTTCTGGGACAACAGGTAACTTCTTGGCTCCATCAATCGAAGCCTCTCTACAGAGGCCCTGCTGTTGATTTTTCTGAAACCAACTCTGAACCTTCCATATTGGTGAATGATAAAAGTGTTACAAAATTCCATTCAAGTCTAAGAGATCAACTTATGATAGAAGCCGTTGAAGGAAAGGAAATGGTAAAACCTCAGTCCACTTTACAGCTGGTTTTCCAGCACGACCTTTCACACGGCTGCATAAATGCCAAACTGTGAAGCCGGTACCATACATTTTTCTAAAGCGGGCAATCTTTAAAGAAAAAATTTAAACGATTACTCACTTGAAAAGTCTTGCTAATTTCTTACAGAACTCATCTTCCAGAGTTTGCTCTTTATAATTGTCAAGTAACCGCTCCATTTTCTGAACCTGATCAAATGCATAATATGAGTTCCCCATATAAGAGATTGAGTTACTCATGCAGCACATAATTTGACATAAAAAATCTTGCTAGCTGATACTCCAATAACACCTTAGCGCACGATTTGAAGCCATTCAAGCACAATAGCATCCCTAAAAAGTTAGGGCGTTGAGACCAAATTGACATAAAAATTACAATTAAGTTAGCTCATCACCACCATTTTTTGTTGATTTGTGCCAAATTATACAAATATAAGTTGTTCATAGTCATACATAATCAAACGGTTTTGATTCAAAACCATCCAACTACAATATACAATAAAATAGCATAAATCTAAAAATACCAGAAAAATAAGATAAAATGTAAATAAACCTATCCTTCCCTCCCAAAATTATAGTCTCGTTCCCCATACATTTTCGCATATGCTAAGAAAAGGTATCTAAGGTACAAACACCTATTTACCCTTATTTACTCATTGAGAATAAGGGAAGGGAAAAAAAAAAACAGTTTCTTTAATTCCATCTTAAACTTCATCAATGACAAACATTTCCAGAGCACAAATAATTTCAGTTAATCGAATACCTAAACAGACAAAAAACGAAGAATCCTACGCTTAATCAAAAACCTTCAACGCCCTATTCTTCAGTCATGCATGATTGGTAACAAATCAACTTTAAAAACCTCACCGATAACAAAGATCAATAGTAGCAAGTATATATTTGGGGACCATATAGGTTGAATTATTTGGCACAGATAACTTGAGAAAATTAAAGAAAAAAACCTCGGATTTGGTGAAGCCGGAGAAGGATTGTCGAAGCCTCGGCCTGAGGTCCATTTGACGGTAAAACCTCGATACTGTCAGCTTAATTTTATTAGAGAGAGTGTGAGAGAGGAGAGAGAACCATGAAGAATAGCCACTCTCTAAATTGCGGGAGTCACATTTTTCATATTGAATCTCATTTTTAAATGGGCAGTTCTTTTTCTAAATATAAAAAGGCAAATTGCCGGAAAATTTATGAAGTTCGGTCAAATTCTGGTCAGTTCCGCAAATTTGAAAATCAACTGCTAATATCATGACTTTGACAACTTTCGCAATTGTTCCATGACGCTTGATTTGGGAAGAAATTGTTGCTGATGTGGTCGACAAAGAATCTTACGTGGAGAAAACCTCCTGTAACTAAATCAGCCACGTTTGCACCACTTAGTCAATCACGTCGTTAATTTTAAGACATGTATACGACACGTCAATAATTTAAGACACATAGGATACCAAATTTTTTCATCATGGGACAATTACGAAAAATCTCAAAGTGATGATATTAGCGGCTGATTTTCAAACTTGCGGAACTGACCAGAATTTGAAACTTAATGGTTTTTCCGACAATTTTTCCAATATAAAAATAGAACAAAATTTGTTAGTATTTCAGGAGGCGTTTTGTTTGAGAATATCTTTTTTATTTGGGAGAAAAAATAGTAGTGTTTGAACTTCTAGACTAGACTACTTAGTCCTCCAGAATTTGAGTTACAATTCTGAACATCCAACGATGAAATCGACAAAAACCGATAGCAACGTAGGTAATAGGTTTTTAAAATCCTTAATCAATTTTGAGTTTTAAAATAATTATTCAAATCTT
Organism: Monilaria moniliformis; assembly: GCA_034509125.1. NCBI lineage: Eukaryota > Viridiplantae > Streptophyta > Magnoliopsida > Caryophyllales > Aizoaceae > Monilaria > Monilaria moniliformis. The sequence goes on along the minus strand of JAYDZE010065628.1, from coordinate 12,134 downwards.
AACTTTCAAACTCTAGCATAAAAATTAGAAATAATAAATTTGTAACAAATTAAACTCTTTTAATTTCAATGTTCAAATTATACAAAATGTTACAAGTTCGATTTCCAATCATGAAAAGCTTGTGCAACTCATTGCATGCATGCACAGTTTTTAACACAAATATATTCAATATAAGCTAGCACCAAAGGAAAATACATAATATTTATGTCATTATGTGATCCCAAATTAAAATTTGGGATATTTTATTGATTTTGTGATAGCTTAAATATTTAACTACAATTATACATAATTTGAGACATTCCATTACAATGTCAACAATTTAATTATTCAATTGTGACTATGTATCAAGTCAAAAAAAATTGTGATTATGTAAAGTCCAAAATATTTTTCGTTAAAAAATAAATAATTCGAACTATTATTTTTCCTACTTTTTACTAGCTATTTTTAATATGTAATAAGGAAACCAAGCATAACCATATTACAATTGCATTAAATATAAACATATCACCAAAGCTCGTGACAAAGTATGGTAATATAATTAATGCGTAGGATATAAAACTCGGGATTATCAATTTTATAAACATATTATTGTCTATTTTAATTTGTGATAAATATTAATTATCTTGTATAATTGTTAAATCAATATAATCAACTTTGGTATATATATTGTATTTCTTATAATAAAATAATTAATTATAAAGAAATCCTTTTCCTACTATAATTAATTTTATAAACTAATTAATATTTAAAATAAAGTAGTTAATTACAAACAAAAACCCAATCCTACTATAATCAATTTTATAAATGGAGTAATAGTTAAGCTCGTAAAAAATATTTTATAATATTCAACTTGATAGGTCCACAACCTAACACTAATAACCCCTTTTATTCTTTTAATGAGACAAGTCCATAATTATTTACACAATTAGTATATGAGTAAATTAAGAAATTAAGTCAATTTAGTAGATATTACGTTAGAAAGTACTATTTTTTAAGTATTTATAATATTCATAAATGAAAAATAAAAATAAAAAATTCAAGTGTCATATCTTGATTGGGCGACGGGGTCAATATGTCAACGTGCTCGAGCATGTTGGGCCGTACGTGGCCAAGTGCTCAACAACCTATATTAGCGTGCTCAAGATGTTAAGTATATAGGGGCATGACGCGCTGATGCTCCTGCCTTGGACATGGTTCATAATTAATAGTATGTCTGGTCGCCATATAATAAACAGTATTGAAATTGAAATTTGGAAAAGAAATATGGGGCAAAAATGGAGGCTATTTTTCTTAAAGATAAGTTGTAGAACACGTGATATTATGATCAAAGTTTCATGCTGGATATGTTAATTACAATGCAGGAATCATAGATCAAATTATCAAATCAAAGCTCTCGATTTCATTCATCAACATCAGAGGATTTCTCGATTCGTAACAACAGCCGATTTCTCTTCATCAAAGTGAAATCACCGGTTTAATGTCGCTTTTTATTGTATATGTAATCGAGTATCATCATCCCCGTATAATCTGCAACTCTTTAGGTTTTCATGCTAAGATTTTCGCTGAGGAGCTGTTGTTTTTGCGAAGATGACTCCGATCGGCCGTCTGAATGTCGTGGCTTAAACGGTAAGTGATTATTGTAGGCTTTGTAGCTCAATAGTAGGCGATACGATTTTTGTTTAGCTGAATTTTGGTTGACAACGATGAGATTGTTGTTGATGAGAAGGGGAAGAAGTAATTCTGAATGTTGTGGCTTTAACGGTAAGTGATTATTGTAGTTCAATAGTAGGCGGCACGATTTTTTTTAGCTGAATTTTGGTTTACAACGATGAGATTGTTGGGAAAATAGTAATTCTGAATGTTGTGGCTTTAAAGTTAAGTGATTATTGTAGTTCAATAGTAGGCGGCACGATTTTTTTAGTTGAATTTTGGTTGACAACGATGAGATTGTTGTTGATGAGAAGGGGAAGATAGTAACTCTGAATGTTGTGGCTCAAACAGCAAGTGATTATTCTAGTGAAAAGTAGGTGACACGATTTTTGTTTAGCTGAATTTCGGTTTACAGCGATGAGATTGTTGTTGATTAGAAGGGGAATATAATACTTCTGAATATTATGGCTTAAACGGTGAGTGGTTGTTATAGTTCAATAGTAGGCGACTCGATTTCTGTTTAGCTGGATTTTGGTTTACAACGGCGGGATTGTTGTTGATGAGAAAGGGGAAATAGAAAGTTTATTATTTTGAATGAGATTGAGGGTATAAAGTCATATATGCTCATTTTGACCCCTTATTGCATGGATATTCTTCTTTTGTAGGTTTGTTGGGGACCTCGTTTTTGTGTGTAATTGGTTAAATTCTTGACAATTATGCTGTCTGCCTTATGGAATTAATTCTCGTGAGTTTGATTCGTGTGATTTAATCTCATATTTGATTTGAAGAACTGAAGTGAGTTTTTTTCCAGCCTATACTTAATCTCATATTTGATTTGCAGAAGAGTTGAGTTTTTTCCAGCCTTTATTTTTGGTATGATTGCTTATTTGTAAGTTGTTCAAATCGGTCAATCATTTCGTTGAGCTATGAAGTCATATTGATATTAGTGTGAGAAGCAGGTTGGATATTGATGTATATCATACAGTACATTAGCTACTTGCCTACTATTATGATTTATGAGAATTTTTTAGTGTGTCATTTGAAATTGTTAAGCAGATAATTGAATTTCAGTGACGCTTTCTCTGAATGTGAATCATGTTTAAACTATCCTTCACCGTGCCACAAGAGTTCTGCAAGCAAATAAGTAGATTTCAGTCCAAAAATCCGAGGCCCAAATATGATGGATCTGATTTTCTGTTGTATACGCCTAGAAACGAGACAGAAGGAGGTTTGAGCATGCTGAAACATGATTATGGCTCCAAAGAAACATCATTTACAGTAGCTTGGGTTGTAAAGGTTTGGAAGCTTATCGAATGCAAAGGAATACTTCTTTTCATATTTACTTTTGTTCTGGACTGAAGTTGAACATTTGTGAGGGCTATCATATCCTCCATGGGTTCCTTATCAACAACACAGAGGAAAAGAGAATCCATCTGTCTCTAGTGAATCAAAATCACATTCTTATGGATGCCTTAAAGCATTTGTTTCTTTAAAAAAGCTGGTTTTGTGACCACTCATCCACATCAACACGTGGACAGAGACTGCTGATGGGCTAATTATTCATGGAACATCTCTCAACTCTGCTTTCACTTTGGACCTTAAGGTGGGATTGCTGCAACTAATAAGGATTGCAGGCTGCTTATCCAAAGGTAAATGCTCTTTCTAATCATTAGTGAGTTTTGTTTATTTTATTTTCTTTCAAAATCCCTTTCTCCTGGATTCCTCATTTTAGTAGTTTATTCCTCCTGTTAATTGTTGGTTGACTGCCTAACTTTATGAATTTGAAAACATTTATGCTTATTTGAATGTCATCTGGTTCATTGACAATGATATCTAACGTGTTTCAATTATGCAGTCGTCATACTTGCTTAGAAATATCTATGCTACCACTACCCGAGCCATAGACAGAATCTTTTTGTGGAGTTTTACAGAATGGACAACCGTGGGCTGTCTTCACTTATTATTGACTGTGGGCTAGGCTAGGTTTACATCTTAGAGTTTTGTTCATATCTGCCCATCAATTACTAGGGATAATTCTGTGCTGGTTTTGAAAATCAACAATTCTTTTCGTGGAGCCATACATATAACCACTTTCCAGTCTTGTTGTATTTCACATTCACATGAATATGCATCAGCTGTATGATATTTCAGTATACACAGATGCTAGTGACCATGTTTAGTGAATACTGACTAATTCTTTTGAAGGTTTGGTGTTAAATGATTGTAATAAGAGTAAGAATACTATGTTTTTGCCTTATTTAGCAAGAGAAATTAGGGCGACGAAACAGTGACAAGGGGAGGGGGTCTGATGGAGTAAAGGAAGTGTGATATTTTCATTGATCCCTTGGAAGTGGCACACAAGGTATCCTAATTTTCTGGAAAAAGTTACAAAAAGTTATATCAGCTAAAAATGGTGTCCCAATTATTAACAAACGACCAAGTCAGAAAAAGTTTGCTGAGGATAAGAACTCCTTGTGACACAAGTGTATGAATATGAGCGACTTCAGGTCTTTTTCATCTGGTCTTTCTAGTTTCTCTTACAGCATCCACAATGATTTGATTGTTGAGCAAGAATGATCGCTCTAGCATTTAAATTCACTAGTATCACACTAGTTAGGTTGAAATGTCCTTATCTAGTTATCTTTAACAGCTTGTTATTTTTGGTCTTGTCTTGGCTACCTCAAAGCATCATTTAGTACCATTGGATAAATTGATCCTTTTTGCTGCCAAAACAACTATCAACCAAACTCACCGTTTATGTAATTAGATTCTATGTAAGAAAGACATGAATTAGATACCAATCCAGTGAGTTTAGAAGAGAGATTAATGCTTAATTTTTCTTCGAATGTGGTGTACGTGCGCACATGTGGGTGTTGTGTGGTGTAGTGGTGATTTTGGAGGTGGAGCAAGAAGGGACCAGGACATTGAAACTTTTAACTGTGAAGGGACACGTGTTAGAATCTGCTGGATGACAAAAACCTCAGCTGTAAGAGAATATTGTGTGTGCATGTCTTTGTTCTTACCCAAGAATAGAATCCTTCCTCCATCTCTTTGTATATATGTTTTACTCGCACTTTCTTCGTTTCTAAGTCTGACACCACTACTTGATATTCTTGGGGGGGTTTACTTTCAGTGATAGGATTTGATGAGAAAAAACTAAGCTGACTTGTCATTTACTTTGATGGATTGATTAATTACAAACTTATGTGATCATCTAATCATTCAAATACTTCAGTCATATGGTTTAACTATTTATCCTGTCCATTGGTGGTCTTTCCAATCTTATTCTCTATTAGGGTAAATACCAATCTATACTATAATATATGTATAACTAATTAAGTTTTCTTATTAATATTAGTAGGATTCAAATACCCCAGATTAAATAGCTAAAATATAAAATAATCCGACTATGGAAACTATAGCTTAATGTGTCTTATATATTTGATATATGGCTGGTCTATGAAAAAATTTAGTCATCACCGAACTCAGTGTCCCCATCTATCTAAGTCCTTGGATAGATCTTCATTAAAGTATATCTCACTGTTGAACAAGTAAAAGCTATACTTCTTTTTCTTTAACACATTCAAGCTATGTTTCTTGAACATGTTAAGTTAATATGTTTCCAAATCACATAGAGCCATGGTGTATTTTGCATTTTTTTTTTAATTATACTTTCAAATGCTCTTTGGATATCTCAAAACAACTGCAAGATGTTACAAAGTTTTGAGACCAAGATAATACATACATAAAAAGCACACATGGAAATGTGGGACCTTCGTTGGATCTTTTTCTCCATTTATGCATCGAATTTTCTCACCTATATATAACGCATGCAACCTTAGGCTCTGTTCCTATTAAATCCAGAAATCCCATCTATTTTATTTTTCACTTGCTTCGTGCTATTTCTTCTTATTACAATGGAGGGTAATCAACTGCAATGCCAAGCTTCCTACATGAGAAATGCTCTATTCAATCAGGTTAGTTTCTCCTGTACGATAGCAAAATATTTTCTTTAACGAAGTTTCGCAATGTTTCTAGCCTGCCAAATTTGAATTATATGAAGTTATTTGGAGCTTCCTAAATGAGGAATGCTCTATTCAATTAGGTTTATTATCTCCTTTACAATGGCAAATATATTTTCCTTTTAACAAAGTTTGGCAATGTTTTCAACTATATGAAGTTGTTATTCAAATGAATTTTTTTAGTATATCATCACGATAATCAACCTTTGTTTTATTTGGCCTTTCATATAAGATTCCTAAAAGTGGAAACCATCCCCATAAGATTTTTCTCTGAATACAATCTTGAAGAACTGTAGCGCTTTTATCAGAATGCACAGCATTAAATACAGCATTTCGAAGAACTGATATTTAATCGATCAATAACTTCGAAGGTGATGTATTGATATGCCTTCCATTTCTCATTATCAATATCATTTCTGCCTCCTTAACTAAGTGTTGCTTCTCTCTCAGGGATATCTTGATGAGCAGTTCCTTCAATTGGAAGATTTGCAAGATGAAGCTAACCCTAACTTTGTGGAAGAAGTGGTCAAGCTATTTTACACGGACTCGGCCCGCCTTATTCGAAACATAGAACTAACACTGTAAGTCGCAAAAAATACATCATCTTCAGATTCTACCTAACTAATATCATTAAAAAAATGTTCGTCATTGAATTTAGTTATTTTCTAACATTTATCTTCGGTTCAGAGAAAATACTCCCTGGGACTTCGAGAAACTGGATAATATTATGCATCAGTATAAGGGTAGCAGCTCTAGGTACGTATATGAAACTATTGCCTTATTTTCCTATTCATTTATGGTGTTTATTTGCTCATATTCTGCCTTTATCTGCAGCATTGGTGCCAAAAAAGTAAAGAAGGAATGCACACAATTTCAAGAATACTGCAAAGCTGAGAACATTGATGGGTATTTTTGTTTCCCTTAAGTTCCATGTATACATGCCAACTTTAAATGTACGTCCATATTTTACAATATTACACCATTTTGGCAAGGATTCCATTCATTTATTAATTAATTAATATTCGGATTTTAATTAATATTCGGATTTTGAGTTATAAATTTTAAACCATTTTTTTTTGTAGGTGCGTGAGAACATTCGAAGAGGTAAAACAAGAACATGCATCCCTCAAGAGGAAGCTTGAGAACTATTTTCAGGTCTTCCTCGTTGTGTGTTTATGTATGTATATGTGTATATCCGTATATGTATGTACAAATTAAACGTCTTTTCTTGTCATAATTTCAGCTTGTAAGAGAAGCTCGTTAACTCGCCTACGTGAATGTGGAGGAACGAACATGATGCCAAATAAGTGAATGAATGTTACAACTTGTAGTGTGGAAAACTTTTGACTAAATAAGTGAATGTTACTTTTTGTAGACTGAAATAACTTTTGACTCGATGAATACGGATGATCAGTTTCCGTACATTATTCTTGTGTTGATTTAGATGCTTCATCTCTAAATTTTGCTCTTCTTCCCACAATTGAAATCGCAATATTAATTGTCTTAACATAGGAATCTATCTATAAACAATTTAGGGGTGCTTCGTATGATGGAATCGAATGAAAGTGCTTCATATGAGAAAAATGAAGTGTTTAGTATAATAAAATAGACCTTCATTTCATTCCTCCTTATTCCATTCCATCATACCAAACGCTTCCTTAGAATCTCGTTTGTCCGACATTAACTTGATAAAGATCCTACTTTCAATTGGATGAACCAATTTGAATATGAAGATTCTTGGACACGAGAAACTTCATTATTCAATTAAGATCACATAAATACCATGATGGGCCATTTCACATTTTCCATTCGGCATGATGAAAAAGTTCCCTTTGATGATAAAAGAACGTGGCTCAAGGCATTTTTTTGTGAAGGCCCAATCTTAACTTACTGGAAAAATTAAGAATAATTGAATCAGAACTATTCCATTATGATTGAACTCTAAAGAGATGAATCGATGAAAAGAGTTCAAATGATTCTACATTAAGTGGCCCCAATCCACCAAAAAAGTTAAAAGACGTAGGAGATATTTGCTATGATGGAATGGAATGAAAATGAATAGAATAAATGAGCTTGGTATGAGAAAAATGAGTGCTTGGTATAATGAAATAGACCTTCATTTCATTCCCCTTCATTCTATTCCATCATACCAAGTACTTCATTTGGAGTAAGAGTTCAAACACCAACTCATCCACCCAAAATCAATAAATTTGTTACTCTGAGATGCAATTTTACCGTGCAAGTTTAATTTTTTTAAATCCGATTTACGATCACTCTTCGCCCGTGAGCTTGTTGTATATTTAATGAGCTTACTGGATTTGAGAAATCTACAAGATAAAATATAGAGCAAAAACTATATGGGGCCACGCATTATTTATCCAGAATTTATTAAATCCATGACAGAATGATTCCCATTAAAGCAGCTTTTTAACATACTGTAGTGGAAAATGGCATATATTTCTTAAGCTTTGTAGTTATTATTACCAATGCAAAAGTATAGCTTATAGATTATGGCTGAAGGGATGATTTCGAGCAGTACGTTGAAACAATGCACAAGGTAAAACTTGAAGCAACCAAAAGCACACCATAATATCTACTAAAGAGCAAACCAAATCTAAAACGTCTTACAACAACCCGATCCTACAACCAACCCGACAAAAATGAAGCAATCACAACCACATAAGGAGGGCGATAAGCAAGTTAAAGAACGAGCTACTGTTAAATCCACAGTTGCTTTGCCCAGAACAACAACCCAAGAAATCAAAAACAGGGAGGTAACATCACCCGGATATCATGCGTTTCATATCTGATACATTAGAACCTCACAGATGCACATAATAAATATACATTTGCACCGGGATGAGGATAATACCTTATTAAGGGACAAAGTCGATATCCTTGAAGTACTCGTGCTCAAGAGCAGCCCTTGCCGTGATTCTTTTGCTAGGATCTAAGCAGAGCATTTTCTGCAAGTGAGAAACAATGCATGAGTTGTCTTAACATCAACTATCTTTTCTTTGATTGTAAAACATGCAGGCTGCTAGTCTCAGCAGACATAAAAGCAGGCTGCCAGTCTCTTATGAAAAGGAGGTGAAAATTAAATTTACAATGAAAAATGATTGTAAAAAAATTTTATGCCGGTGATATTCTAAGGCAAACCACTCTAATGCAAAACAAATTTATGGTAGAAATTAGAAAGGAGGGATTGGGTAATGTAATCTTCATTTGGAGTTCTAATACTATATGAAGAAATAAGAAATTTTACATTAATATCATTCTAAGCAACTCAATGAGAAATCCAGAAATTCTTTACAAGAATTATTCGAAGTACTCTTTGACAACTGTAGATGACTCTAGAAACATCTTCAACAGAAATGAACTTACACGAAGGAGGTCAAGGCCAGATGAATCAAGATTTGGTACCAAACTTGCCAGATCCTGCAAATAGAGATATTTATTAAAGATTGAATATTCTGATAGTTTCAGAGAAAGAAACTGGAAAGGTAAATATGAACACAAATAACCTTGGATGGCCACTTTGGAAATGATGATTTAAAATCAGGTAGGGATGTTACTCCAGGCCATGTGTCTTCAGTTGGGGTGCCCATGACCCTTCATTACGTTAATACACAGCATAAATAAGGCAACTTTGGTATGAATCTTATTATAAAAAATGAAAAGCGGTAACAAAGGAAAAGTTGATGATAGTCAAAAATGATTTGTTGTTCCAGATGTATCACCTAAAAATTCTGAAGAGTTCATCAATTTCAGAGTCCCCGGGAAACAATGCATGCTTGTTTACCATCTCTGCAAATATACAGCCCACGGACCACACATCAACAGGAGTAGAATAGTGCCGCGAACCAAGGAGGATCTCTGGAGCTCTGTACCATAGAGTCACAACCTGCAAAAGAGATTGATGGTTGAGGGAAAGAATAGGAATCAATTTATCGGCCAGTTTGTAAGAGATCCTTTCTCGAGTCAGTTATAAGATGGTCACATCATGCGAAACTTCCGGACGGGTTTTGTTAGAGATATACAGCCAGTGACTTTGCAAAGGAATAAGGTCGTATCAGGACCACAGATAGAATATGAGGCTGTTTGCAAAGGTTGGGTTTGTCTTGTAGTCATGTTTTAGAAGATTAGAAAGAATTCTCACAAGTCACAAATAGACTGCACAATCAAGGCAGATAGAAGTTATTGTTTAGGTAGAAAAGCCTGCAAATATAGTATCAAGTTGTGAAGCATTTACCTCATGTGTAAATGTCCTGACAGGAATACCAAATGCTCTGGCCAGTCCGAAGTCTGCAAGTTTCAGTGAATTGGTACGTCGATCTATTAGCAAGTTTTGAGGTTTCAAGTCTCGATGAAGCACACGATGAGAATGACAATAGGCAATTCCACATAGTATTTGGTACAGAAACGTCTGTAAGAGTGAAGTCAACTTAGTGATAATATCAACTTACAAGCTAATATCAACTTACAAGCAAAATATTCAAAAAAATGTAAGAATTATCATAAATTTATGAATACACACACACACATATTGCTATTACTTTCTAGTCTCTATGTGATAAATTTCTCCTCTATATGTTTGCACGGTTCGAAGTTTAACTTTTAGATCTAGCAGTCTTCCACAGATAAAAGATAAGGCAGATTGAAGTCACTCACTTTTATCAGACGGGGATCCTGTGAGAACTCTGGACAAGAATCCATGTGTTTCTTCAAATCCAAGTCCAGGTATTCAAAAACCAAATACAAACGCTTCTCACTGTGCACCACATCCTGCAATCTGCAACCCAAGCATTAGAGAAAGTTTAGTGCATGACTCCTGGAAATCAGAGATAGCTACGTTGTATAATGAAGCAAAATCAATAAGATTATCTAAAGCATAATATCATATAGATGAAAGAGAACTTTCAAGGAGGTTATCTAAACTAGATAATGGCATATATGTGTGCATTGAGTTTCATACTTTCACATTTTCTTCTTTGCAATATTCTTTTGTGACACTTTAATTTGCTAGGCAGCCAAACCATTTGTGTTTTAATCATACCTTACAATATTTCCGTGCTGCATCTCTTTTAAAAGAGAAATCTCTCTGATGGCAGTGCTTGGCACCCCCTCATCCTCTTGCTCCAACCTGATTTTCTTCAGCGCAATGGTTTCATTAGTTACACGATCACGAGCTTTGTATACTACTCCATATGTTCCCTCGCCAATCTTCTCCACTTTTTCATACTGCGTCGTTAATCATAAAATATCAGAAATCATTACAAACATTACATTATTAATGCAGAAATCAGGGAGAACAAGATTTACCTGCTCCATCTGTCACAATTGATTTGATCCACAGTCAGTCGCCCAAAAATTTAAGGAAGGACAAAAAGAAATGTCAAGCACAAAGCACAAGCTACATCAGCACTGTATCTACAAATTTCTACTTGATCTAGAAAGTTTACTTAATATCATACAATTCTTAGGAAAACAGTGATGAAATCAACTATGGTAGCTAAACTATCTTAAACTTTGCAAAAAATCGCCTAGATCCGTGATTCTAAATCAATTTCAACCAGCCAATCACACATACACCATCATGAAACAAATTCCATATCCAATGTAGATATCCAGCATATAATGCTAGCAAAACAACAAACAGATATGGCATGGACGCACGTCACAAGTAAAATTCCGGCATAGAAACTACCGAAATAGCACAAAAAATAGCAAAATCAACATGCATTCTCTTCATTTCGAGATATTAAAGTAACTGCGCAAATCAATACTCAATTCAGTAAACAACAACCGATTGGTATGAATCACCCTCGCATCCACCAATTCTCCAGTTAAGATACACGAACAAGATCAATCAGAACTAATCAGTCAAAAGCAAGTAAATAAAAAAAATAAGAAAAACACATAGGAGCATTAAAAAAATCTTATGATGCGTAAACAGGACAAAAAAACACAGTTAACCGAGCTGCATTTTCACTAAATGCAAATGACGCAAATTCAAGCAGAAAAAGAAACTTGAGAAATCATGGCGTTTTTACGTACCAGAGATCGATGAATTGTAGAGAGAGAAAGAGAGAGGAGTAAAAAAGGAGGGAATGGGCCGAGTTTACTGCAATCTCCCCGAGAGAGAGCTTTCATATAGGGTTGGTCTTTTAATTTTAATTTATTTTTCCATTTTACAATTCATCCATTGGTTGCACGTTTTGACCACAGGTAAGTCAAGTCACTTTCTTTGCTTTTCCTTTTACTTTCTTTTTCTTTCTTCCTTTTTCAGCAATTTTACTTATTATTTTATAGAGCAAATTGCCGGAAAAATCACAAAGTTTCGTCAAATTCTGGTCAATCCCGCAAGTTTCAAAATCAGCCGATCATATCATAACTTTAACAATTTTCGCAATTGTCCCATGGCAAAATATTCCGATGGCCTACGTGTATGAAATTGTTGTT